>CM010316.2:11675798-11680198 GCA_001923025.3 Taenia multiceps
ATGCATCCGTGCGACGCAGACTCCACTTTCACTGCGCCCCCACTGGGTTTCGTGCACACCCCTTGACTCGCACACATGTTAAACTCCTTGGTCCGTGTTTCAAGACGGGTCGAGTGGCCGATCTACCACAGCACCACCGACTATTCCACCCTCGGTACAACATGCACTGGCAGCAACGCCAAACCATCCACCGCACGCGCCGCACCGCCGTCGGGCCTGCAGCACTACTCTGCAAGCAACACAACAGCCAGACGCGACGCCGCCGGTGGACAGCTGCGCGCACACCCACTGCACCTGTGACGTGCGTGCCGAGTACCATGAACATGACCACGAGCGAGTGGCCACAATGAGGCGGACAAACCCGATGCCTTGCACAGTCACCTTCACTGCCGCGGCCCGCCGAGTCACCCGCATCGCTCCCAGCCAGCCACAGTGCAGGAGGAGAGCAGGAGAGCAACCCGTTGAGACAGGTAGCACACGCTGACACGCAGCAGCACCAAGGCACCGCTACGCCGTCTACTAATCCCATCCGCGATCGTGTTCACCTGACCCAACCAACCCCACCCCCCTACCGTGCCTACTCACCTACCGCCGCCGCCACCACCACCACCACCATCGCCATCACGACGACGGCGACGACGATGGCTAGCAAGGAGTAGAAGTAGAGCACGAAGAGCGGAAGAGTGCAGTAGGGCAACAACCAGGAGGACACGACTCGACCACAACAGACTGGCAATTCCACCGGTCGTGGTGTTCGCCACAGAGAAAATGCACCGGCTGAAAGGCCCACACACAAACCAGCGGCATGCTCCGGCACCCACCCGGCACGCACCGCACCGACCGCCGCATTCACCGCAGTCTTGCACCGCCCCACTGCAAGAGGCGGACCGCCACGCACGCACGCACGCATGCAGCCACTCCAGCCGGCTGAATCCTCCAGGCTAGCAGCTTGACGCCACTCGTTTACCTGCATGCGGTTTCACGCACTCTTTACTCTCTCTTCAGAGTACTTTTCAACTTTCCCTCACGGTACTTGTTCGCTATCGGACTCGTGCCCGTATTTAGCCTTGGATGGAGTTTACCACCCACTTGGGGCTGCAATCTCAAACAACCCGACTCTGAGGCCGACCTGGTGAACCACCTCACTTGCCTGAGCCTCCACTCTCGCTTCTGCTACGGGCCTCTCACCCTCTATGGGCCATATCCACTCATTGCCATACTCAATGCTGGACTTCGAGCGGAGCGGTGGTCCCGCCAATCGACCCACACACCACATCGCCTAACAGCAAACCTGCCGCAGGCTTCGGCGCTGGGCTCCTCCCTCTTCACTCGCCGTTACTGAGGGAATCCTCGTTAGTTTCTTCTCCTCCGCTTATTGATATGCTTAAGTTCAGCGGGTACTCACGACTGATCCGAGGTCAGACAGACACGGACACACACACACACAGACCGACAGACAGGCACAACCCATCCGGCAGTACTGCAATACCGCAGCGCCGCACTGCACTAAATCATCACAGTCCACCTCGCGTGCGCAACGCGCCCAAATTACACGCACACTGGGCCACGCCTTGTGAACTGCGGCCAGCTGGCCGGCTGCCTGACTCACTCACTACCTACCAATGGCTCTGCCACCACCACCGCCAGCGCCACCGCCACCGCCAACAACAGCGCACCAACTTGCAACCCGAAGCGGTAAGGACGCAAACGAGGGAACCTAGGCGGAGCACAGCACAGCACAGCACACAAAGCACAGCACACAGCACAGCAAAACAGCAAACGCGCCAACAGCCCCACCGCGCGCAACACATGACACGCGCTGCACCTTACGTTAGAGAGAAGCTGCACCACCACCAGCGGAACAGCGATCTCCCAAGCCACTGCCTATTACGCACAGCGATAGTTTATAAGCCGACGCTCGGGCAGACGTGGCCACAGGCAAGCCTATGGCCGCAATATGCGTTCAAGATGTCGATGCTCAAAGCAGTCTGCGATTCGCACTAATTCACACAGTTAGCTGCACTCTTCATCGACGCACGAGCCGAGTGATCCACCGCACACAGTTACTTGGTTACTCCTCCCCTTGCCGTGCCACGTCGATCGATCGACCGACCGACCGACCGACCGACCAACGGTGACACAGCCGCGCTCTGCGCCGCCACCGCAGCACCAGCGACGGCAGCAACACCGCCACATGTAACACAAAGACGACACATGATGGGGCGTAGATGCACGTACGTGCCTGCGACCTTAGCAGCGCCGCAAGCACCACACATCAGACGTCTTATGCCTTGCGCACACGCGCACCTACACACGCACACACACCCGGCTCGCGCGTACACTCCTCTGCCGCCCCGGTATGGACCAGTCTCAGCACGCCGCCACCCGCACCCATGCACACACACACACACACACACACACACACTGAGGCAGCGACGAGACGGGCATACCCGCACGAGCTTGAGACAGACTAGGCACCCCATCGCAGCGTAAGAAAAAAAGAAGACGCAATAGAAGTTGACAATACTGCCGCCACCGCAGCACAGTACCACCAACCCCACCCAGATTCACCACCACTCAACAGCAGCACTGGCAGGACAGCAACAGCAGCAGCGCCACCATCACAGCCGCCGCTGCTAACACAACAACAATGCAGGAACGTGCAATGATCCTTCCGCAGGTTCACCTACGGAAACCTTGTTACGACTTTTACTTCCTCTAAATGATCAAGTTCGGTCGTCTTCTCAGCGCCCTCGGGCTGTGACCTCTCGGCCACCGTCGCAATGACGCCAATCCGAGGACCTTACTAAACCATTCAATCGGTAGTAGCGACGGGCGGTGTGTACAAAGGGCAGGGACGTAATCAGCGCAAGCTTATGACTTGCACTTACTAGGAATTCCTCGTTCACGGGGAACAATTCCAAGCCCCGATCCTGTCACGACGGTGATTGACCAGTTTGCCCAACCCTTTCGGGCCAGAAGGCCTGACTCGCTGACACCGTCATTGTAGCGCGCGTGCGGCCCCGGACATCTAAGGGCATCACAGACCTGTTATTGCTCTATTTCGTGCGGCTTCTCCCGCTTGTCCCTCTAAGAAGTAGGCATTCGCGCCACACCCGGAGGCCAACGCCAGACTAACCGGCCACGAGCGCCGCACCCAACCCCACGCCTCCACCACAATCCACTCGCCCACCCGCACCATCCCCACCCCATCGCCCTCACCACCGCCACCGCCACCACCGCCTCACCCGGCCAGCCAGCCAGCCGGCCAGATGAGGCGCTGAAGAAGGGGGAGGAGAGGAGGAGGAGGAGGAGGAGGCGCTGGAGGGCATTCGAGCGGAGAAGGGAGAGAAGAGCCGCTGCCACGTCCTCGTGACAGGTGGTGTCATCCAGCGTCACCTACGCAGGCGCAGTGGACAAACGCACTAATTAGCAGGTTGGAGTCTCGTTCGTTATCGGAATTAACCAGACAAATCGCTCCACCAACTAAGAACGGCCATGCACCACCAACCACCAAATCAAGAAAGAGCTCTCAATCTGTCAATCCTCACAGTGTCCGGCCCGGGTGAGTTTCCCGTGTTGAGTCAAATTAAGCCGCAGGCTCCACTCCTGGTGGTGCCCTTCCGTCAATTCCTTTAAGTTTCAGCTTTGCAACCATACTTCCCCCGGAACCCAAACACTTAAAGGTTTCCCGGGGACTGCCCGTGGGGAAGGTAACACTACTACCACCACGGATCGTCAGTTGGCATCGTTTATGGTCAGAACTAGGACGGTATCTGATCGTCTTCGAGCCTCTGACTTTCGCTCATGGCCAATGAAAACATGCTTGACGAATGCTTTCGCTTTAGTCTGTCTGGCTACGGTCCATGAATTTCACCTCTAGCGCAGCCATACAAACGTCCCCGCCTGTCTCTCTTGATCATTACTTCGGATCCGAAAACCAACGAAATAGAACCGAAGTCCTATTCCATTATTCCATGCAAAACTTTTCAGGCAACATCGGCCTGATTTGAGCACTCAAATTTGTTCAAAGTAAACGTGCCATCCGCCCGCAGACACCTTTTCAAGGGCATCCAAAGGCATGCAGACGAGCCGACAGACTCCACAACGTGTGCAGAGCGCTGCCCAACACCCGTCCACACCTGTAGCTGTTACACCACAGACATGGCTCAAAGGTGACACCATCGCCTTGCCAGCTTGACACGACAGTGCTTCTTCATGGCCACGGCAACACAATCCCTGCCAACACACGCTCACTGCACGCAAGCAGTAGTAGTGCAGCATCGCACCAGCCAGCCCAGCCAGCAAGCAAACCACCCAGCCGTCCCGCCAACCCACCGCCTAAGCCAGTCAGCCAGCAGCCAGCCAGCCAGCCAGCAGTTCGGCCAACGACCAGCCAG
>CM010316.2:11680298-11705894 GCA_001923025.3 Taenia multiceps
CGATTTAGCCCACGTAACTCATATTTGATGGTTAGATTGAAGAAATTTAGCTTCACATTCATCGATTTAGCCCACGTGAACTCAGATTTGATGGTTAGATTGAAGAAATTTAGCTTCACATTCATCGATTTAGCCCACGTGAACTCAGATTTGATGGTTAGATTGAAGAAATTTAGCTTCACATTCATCGATTTAGCCCACGTGAACTCAGATTTGATGGTTAGATTGAAGAAATTTAGCTTCACATTCATCGATTTAGCCCACGTGAACTCAGATTTGATGGTTAGATTGAAGAAATTTAGCTTCATTCATCGATTTAGCCCACGTGAACTCAGATTTGATGGTTAGATTGAAGAAATTTAGCTTCACATTCATCGATTTAGCCCACGTGAACTCAGATTTGATGGTTAGATTGAAGAAATTTAGCTTCACATTCATCGATTTAGCCCACGTGAACTCAGATTTGATGGTTAGATTGAAGAAATTTAGCTTCACATTCATCGATTTAGCCCACGTGAACTCAGATTTGATGGTTAGATTGAAGAAATTTAGCTTCACATTCATCGATTTAGCCCACGTGAACTCAGATTTGATGGTTAGATTGAAGAAATTTAGCTTCACATTCATCGATTTAGCCCACGTGAACTCAGATTTGATGGTTAGATTGAAGAAATTTAGCTTCACATTCGTCGATTTAGCCCACGTGAACTCAGATTTGATGGTAGATTGAAGAATTTAGCTTCACATTCATCGATTTAGCCCACGTGAACTCAGATTTGATGGTTAGATTGAAGAAATTTAGCTTCACATTCATCGATTTAGCCCACGTGACTCAGATTTGATGGTTAGATTGAAGAAATTTAGCTTCACATTCATCGATTTAGCCCACGTGAACTCAGATTTGATGGTAGATTGAAGAAATTTAGCTTCACATTCATCGATTTAGCCCACGTGAACTCAGATTTGATGGTTAGATTGAAGAAATTTAGCTTCACATTCATCGATTTAGCCCACGTGAACTCAGATTTGATGGTTAGATTGAAGAAATTTAGCTTCACATTCATCGATTTAGCCCACGTGAACTCAGATTTGATGGTTAGATTGAAGAAATTTAGCTTCGCATTCCTCGATTTAGCCCACGTGAACTCAGATTTGATGGTTAGATTGAAGAAATTTAGCTTCACATTCGTCGATTTAGCCCACGTGAACTCAGATTTGATGGTTAGATTGAAGAAATTTAGCTTCACATTCATCGATTTAGCCCACGTGAACTCAGATTTGATGGTTAGATTGAAGAAATTTAGCTTCACATTCATCGATTTAGCCCACGTGAACTCAGATTTGATGGTTAGATTGAAGAAATTTAGCTTCACATTCATCGATTTAGCCCACGTGAACTCAGATTTGATGGTTATTGAAGAAATTTAGCTTCACATTCGTCGATTTAGCCCACGTGAACTCAGATTTGATGGTTAGATTGAAGAAATTTAGCTTCACATTCATCGATTTAGCCCACGTGAACTCAGATTTGATGGTTAGATTGAAGAAATTTAGCTTCACATTCATCGATTTAGCCCACGTGAACTCAGATTTGATGGTTAGATTGAAGAAATTTAGCTTCACATTCATCGATTTAGCCCACGTGAACTCAGATTTGATGGTTAGATTGAAGAAATTTAGCTTCACATTCGATTTAGCCCACGTGAACTCAGATTTGATGGTTAGATTGAAGAATTTAGCTTCACATTCATCGATTTAGCCCACGTGAACTCAGATTTGATGGTTAGATTGAAGAAATTTAGCTTCACATTCATCGATTTAGCCCACGTGAACTCAGATTTGATGGTTAGATTGAAGAATTTAGCTTCACATTCATCGATTTAGCCCCGTGAACTCAGATTTGATGGTTAGATTGAAGAAATTTAGCTTCACATTCATCGATTTAGCCCACGTGAACTCAGATTTGATGGTTAGATTGAAGAAATTTAGCTTCACATTCGTCGATTTAGCCCACGTGAACTCAGATTTGATGGTTAGATTGAAAGATTTAGCTTACATTCATCGATTTAGCCCACGTGAACTCAGATTTGATGGTTAGATTGAAGAAATTTAGCTTCACATTCATCGATTTAGCCCACGTGAACTCAGATTTGATGGTTAGATTGAAGAAATTTAGCTTCACATTCGCGATTTAGCCCACGTGAACTCAGATTTGATGGTTAGATTGAAGATTTAGCTTCACATTCATCGATTTAGCCCACGTGAACTCAGATTTGATGGTTAGATTGAAGAAATTTAGCTTCATTCGTCGATTTAGCCCACGTGAACTCAGATTTGATGGTTAGATTGAAGAATTTAGCTTCGCATTCATCGATTTAGCCCACGTGAACTCAGATTTGATGGTTGATTGAAGAATTTAGCTTCACATTCGTCGATTTAGCCCACGTGAACTCAGATTTGATGGTTAGATTGAAGAATTTAGCTTCACATTCGTCGATTTAGCCCACGTGAACTCAGATTTGATGGTTAGATTGAAGAAATTTAGCTTCACATTTCGATTTAGCCCACGTGAACTCAGATTTGATGGTTAGATTGAAGAAATTTAGCTTCACATTCATCGATTTAGCCCACGTGAACTCAGATTTGATGGTTAGATTGAAGAAATTTAGCTTCACTTCATCGATTTAGCCCACGTGAACTCAGATTTGATGGTTAGATTGAAGAAATTTAGCTTCACATTCATCGATTTAGCCCACGTGAACTCAGATTTGATGGTTAGATTGAAGAATTTAGCTTCACATTCATCGATTTAGCCCACGTGAACTCAGATTTGATGGTTAGATTGAAGAAATTTAGCTTCACATTCATCGATTTAGCCCACGTGAACTCAGATTTGATGGTTAGATTGAAGAAATTTAGCTTCACATTCATCGATTTAGCCCACGTGAACTCAGATTTGATGGTTAGATTGAAGAAATTTAGCTTCACATTCATCGATTTAGCCCACGTGAACTCAGATTTGATGGTTAGATTTAAAAAAATTTAGCTTCACATTCATCGATTTAGCCCACGTGAACTCAGATTTGATGGTTAGATTGAAGAAATTTAGCTTCACATTCATCGATTTAGCCCACGTGAACTCAGATTTGATGGTTAGATTGAAGAATTTAGCTTCACATTCATCGATTTAGCCCACGTGAACTCAGATTTGATGGTTGATTGAAGAAATTTAGCTTCCATTCATCGATTTAGCCCACGTGAACTCAGATTTGATGGTTAGATTGAAGAAATTTAGCTTCACATTCATCGATTTAGCCCACGTGAACTCAGATTTGATGGTTAGATTGAAGAATTTAGCTTCACATTCATCGATTTAGCCCACGTGAACTCAGATTTGATGGTTAGATTGAAATTTAGCTTCACATTCATCGATTTAGCCCACGTGAACTCAGATTTGATGGTTAGATTGAAGAAATTTAGCTTCACATTCATCGATTTAGCCCACGTGAACTCAGATTTGATGGTTAGATTGAAGAAATTTAGCTTCACATTCATCGATTTAGCCCACGTGAACTCAGATTTGATGGTTAGATTGAAGAAATTTAGCTTCACATTCATCGATTTAGCCCACGTGAACTCAGATTTGATGGTTAGATTGAAGAAATTTAGCTTCGCATTCATCGATTTAGCCCACGTGAACTCAGATTTGATGGTTAGATTGAAGAAATTTAGCTTCACATTCCGATTTAGCCCACGTGAACTCAGATTTGATGGTTAGATTGAAGAAATTTAGCTTCACATTCATCGATTTAGCCCACGTGAACTCAGATTTGATGGTTAGATTGAAGAATTTAGCTTCACATTCATCGATTTAGCCCACGTGAACTCAGATTTGATGGTTAGATTGAAGAAATTTAGCTTCACATTCGTCGATTTAGCCCACGTGAACTCAGATTTGATGGTTGATTGAAGAAATTTAGCTTCACATTCATCGATTTAGCCCACGTGAACTCAGATTTGATGGTTGATTGAAGAAATTTAGCTTCACATTCATCGATTTAGCCCACGTGAACTCAGATTTGATGGTTAGATTGAAGAAATTTAGCTTCACATTCATCGATTTAGCCCACGTGAACTCAGATTTGATGGTTAGATTGAAGAAATTTAGCTTCACATTCATCGATTTAGCCCACGTGAACTCAGATTTGATGGTTAGATTGAAGAAATTTAGCTTCACATTCATCGATTTAGCCCACGTGAACTCAGATTTGATGGTTAGATTGAAGAAATTTAGCTTCACATTCATCGATTTAGCCCACGTGAACTCAGATTTGATGGTTGATTGAAGAAATTTAGCTTCACATTCATCGATTTAGCCCACGTGAACTCAGATTTGATGGTTAGATTGAAGAAATTTAGCTTCACATTCATCGATTTAGCCCACGTGAACTCAGATTTGATGGTTAGATTGAAGAATTTAGCTTCACATTCATCGATTTAGCCCACGTGAACTCAGATTTGATGGTTAGATTGAAGAAATTTAGCCTTCACATTCATCGATTTAGCCCACGTGAACTCAGATTTGATGGTTAGATTGAAGAAATTTAGCTTCACATTCATCGATTTAGCCCACGTGAACTCAGATTTGATGGTTAGATTGAAGAAATTTAGCTTCACATTCGATTTAGCCCACGTGAACTCAGATTTGATGGTTAGATTGAAGAAATTTAGCTTCACATTCATCGATTTAGCCCACGTGAACTCAGATTTGATGGTTAGATTGAAGAAATTTAGCTTCACATTCATCGATTTAGCCCACGTGAACTCAGATTTGATGGTTAGATTGAAGAAATTTAGCTTCACATTCATCGATTTAGCCCACGTGAACTCAGATTTGATGGTTAGATTGAAGAAATTTAGCTTCACATTCATCGATTTAGCCCACGTGAACTCAGATTTGATGGTTAGATTGAAGAATTTAGCTTCACATTCATCGATTTAGCCCACGTGAACTCAGATTTGATGGTTGAAGAATTTAGCTTCACATTCATCGATTTAGCCCACGTGAACTCAGATTTGATGGTTAGATTGAAGAAATTTAGCTTCACATTCATCGATTTAGCCCACGTGAACTCAGATTTGATGGTTAGATTGAAGAAATTTAGCTTCACATTCATCGATTTAGCCCACGTGAACTCAGATTTGATGGTTAGATTGAAGAAATTTAGCTTCACATTCATCGATTTAGCCCACGTGAACTCAGATTTGATGGTTAGATTGAAGAAATTTAGCTTCACATTCATCGATTTAGCCCACGTGAACTCAGATTTGATGGTTAGATTGAAGAAATTTAGCTTCACATTCATCGATTTAGCCCACGTGAACTCAGATTTGATGGTTAGATTGAAGAAATTTAGCTTCACATTCATCGATTTAGCCCACGTGAACTCAGATTTGATGGTTAGATTGAAGAAATTTAGCTTCACATTCATCGATTTAGCCCACGTGAACTCAGATTTGATGGTTAGATTGAAGAAATTTAGCTTCACATTCATCGATTTAGCCCACGTGAACTCAGATTTGATGGTTAGATTGAAGAAATTTAGCTTCACATTCATCGATTTAGCCCACGTGAACTCAGATTTGATGGTTAGATTGAAGAAATTTAGCTTCACATTCATCGATTTAGCCCACGTGAACTCAGATTTGATGGTTAGATTGAAGAAATTTAGCTTCACATTCATCGATTTAGCCCACGTGAACTCAGATTTGATGGTTAGATTGAAGAAATTTAGCTTCACATTCATCGATTTAGCCCACGTGAACTCAGATTTGATGGTTAGATTGAAGAAATTTAGCTTCACATTCATCGATTTAGCCCACGTGAACTCAGATTTGATGGTTAGATTGAAGAAATTTAGCTTCACATTCATCGATTTAGCCCACGTGAACTCAGATTTGATGGTTAGATTGAAGAATTTAGCTTCACATTCATCGATTTAGCCCACGTGAACTCAGATTTGATGGTTAGATTGAAGAAATTTAGCTTCACATTCATCGATTTAGCCCACGTGAACTCAGATTTGATGGTTAGATTGAAGAAATTTAGCTTCACATTCATCGATTTAGCCCACGTGAACTCAGATTTGATGGTTAGATTGAAGAAATTTAGCTTCACATTCATCGATTTAGCCCACGTGAACTCAGATTTGATGGTTAGATTGAAGAAATTTAGCTTCACATTCATCGATTTAGCCCACGTGAACTCAGATTTGATGGTTAGATTGAAGAAATTTAGCTTCACATTCATCGATTTAGCCCACGTGAACTCAGATTTGATGGTTAGATTGAAGAATTTAGCTTCACATTCATCGATTTAGCCCACGTGAACTCAGATTTGATGGTTAGATTGAAGAAATTTAGCTTCACATTCATCGATTTAGCCCACGTGAACTCAGATTTGATGGTTAGATTGAAGAAATTTAGCTTCACATTCATCGATTTAGCCCACGTGAACTCAGATTTGATGGTTAGATTGAAGAAATTTAGCTTCACATTCATCGATTTAGCCCACGTGAACTCAGATTTGATGGTTAGATTGAAGAAATTTAGCTTCACATTCATCGATTTAGCCCACGTGAACTCAGATTTGATGGTTAGATTGAAGAAATTTAGCTTCACATTCATCGATTTAGCCCACGTGAACTCAGATTTGATGGTTAGATTGAAGAAATTTAGCTTCACATTCATCGATTTAGCCCACGTGAACTCAGATTTGATGGTTAGATTGAAGAAATTTAGCTTCACATTCATCGATTTAGCCCACGTGAACTCAGATTTGATGGTTAGATTGAAGAAATTTAGCTTCACATTCATCGATTTAGCCCACGTGAACTCAGATTTGATGGTTAGATTGAAGAAATTTAGCTTCACATTCATCGATTTAGCCCACGTGAACTCAGATTTGATGGTTAGATTGAAGAAATTTAGCTTCACATTCATCGATTTAGCCCACGTGAACTCAGATTTGATGGTTAGATTGAAGAAATTTAGCTTCACATTCATCGATTTAGCCCACGTGAACTCAGATTTGATGGTTATTGAAGAATTTAGCTTCACATTCATCGATTTAGCCCACGTGAACTCAGATTTGATGGTTAGATTGAAGAAATTTAGCTTCACATTCATCGATTTAGCCCACGTGAACTCAGATTTGATGGTTAGATTGAAGAAATTTAGCTTCACATTCATCGATTTAGCCCACGTGAACTCAGATTTGATGGTTAGATTGAAGAAATTTAGCTTCACATTCATCGATTTAGCCCACGTGAACTCAGATTTGATGGTTAGATTGAAGAAATTTAGCTTCACATTCATCGATTTAGCCCACGTGAACTCAGATTTGATGGTTAGATTGAAGAAATTTAGCTTCACATTCATCGATTTAGCCCACGTGAACTCAGATTTGATGGTTAGATTGAAGAAATTTAGCTTCACATTCATCGATTTAGCCCACGTGAACTCAGATTTGATGGTTAGATTGAAGAAATTTAGCTTCACATTCATCGATTTAGCCCACGTGAACTCAGATTTGATGGTTAGATTGAAGAAATTTAGCTTCACATTCATCGATTTAGCCCACGTGAACTCAGATTTGATGGTTAGATTGAAGAAATTTAGCTTCACATTCATCGATTTAGCCCACGTGAACTCAGATTTGATGGTTAGATTGAAGAAATTTAGCTTCACATTCATCGATTTAGCCCACGTGAACTCAGATTTGATGGTTAGATTGAAGAAATTTAGCTTCACATTCATCGATTTAGCCCACGTGAACTCAGATTTGATGGTTAGATTGAAGAAATTTAGCTTCACATTCATCGATTTAGCCCACGTGAACTCAGATTTGATGGTTAGATTGAAGAAATTTAGCTTCACATTCATCGATTTAGCCCACGTGAACTCAGATTTGATGGTTAGATTGAAGAATTTAGCTTCACATTCATCGATTTAGCCCACGTGAACTCAGATTTGATGGTTAGATTGAAGAATTTAGCTTCACATTCATCGATTTAGCCCACGTGAACTCAGATTTGATGGTTAGATTGAAGAAATTTAGCTTCACATTCATCGATTTAGCCCACGTGAACTCAGATTTGATGGTTAGATTGAAGTTTAGCTTACATTCATCGATTTAGCCCACGTGAACTCAGATTTGATGGTTAGATTGAAGAAATTTAGCTTCACATTCATCGATTTAGCCCACGTGAACTCAGATTTGATGGTTAGATTGAAGAAATTTAGCTTCACATTCATCGATTTAGCCCACGTGAACTCAGATTTGATGGTTAGATTGAAGAAATTTAGCTTCACATTCATCGATTTAGCCCACGTGAACTCAGATTTGATGGTTAGATTGAAGAAATTTAGCTTCACATTCATCGATTTAGCCCACGTGAACTCAGATTTGATGGTTAGATTGAAGAAATTTAGCTTCACTCATTCGATTTAGCCCACGTGAACTCAGATTTGATGGTTAGATTGAAGAAATTTAGCTTCACATTCATCGATTTAGCCCACGTGAACTCAGATTTGATGGTTAGATTGAAGAAATTTAGCTTCACATTCATCGATTTAGCCCACGTGAACTCAGATTTGATGGTTAGATTGAAGAAATTTAGCTTCACATTCATCGATTTAGCCCACGTGAACTCAGATTTGATGGTTAGATTGAAGAAATTTAGCTTCACATTCATCGATTTAGCCCACGTGAACTCAGATTTGATGGTTAGATTGAAGAAATTTAGCTTCACATTCATCGATTTAGCCCACGTGAACTCAGATTTGATGGTTAGATTGAAGAAATTTAGCTTCACATTCATCGATTTAGCCCACGTGAACTCAGATTTGATGGTTAGATTGAAGAAATTTAGCTTCACATTCATCGATTTAGCCCACGTGAACTCAGATTTGATGGTTAGATTGAAGAAATTTAGCTTCACATTCATCGATTTAGCCCACGTGAACTCAGATTTGATGGTTAGATTGAAGAAATTTAGCTTCACATTCATCGATTTAGCCCACGTGAACTCAGATTTGATGGTTAGATTGAAGAAATTTAGCTTCACATTCATCGATTTAGCCCACGTGAACTCAGATTTGATGGTTAGATTGAAGAAATTTAGCTTCACATTCATCGATTTAGCCCACGTGAACTCAGATTTGATGGTTAGATTGAAGAAATTTAGCTTCACATTCATCGATTTAGCCCACGTGAACTCAGATTTGATGGTTAGATTGAAGAAATTTAGCTTCACATTCATCGATTTAGCCCACGTGAACTCAGATTTGATGGTTAGATTGAAGAAATTTAGCTTCATTCATCGATTTAGCCCACGTGAACTCAGATTTGATGGTTAGATTGAAGAAATTTAGCTTCACATTCGTCGATTTAGCCCACGTGAACTCAGATTTGATGGTTAGATTGAAGAAATTTAGCTTCACATTCATCGATTTAGCCCACGTGAACTCAGATTTGATGGTTAGATTGAAGAAATTTAGCTTCACATTCATCGATTTAGCCCACGTGAACTCAGATTTGATGGTTAGATTGAAGAAATTTAGCTTCACATTCATCGATTTAGCCCACGTGAACTCAGATTTGATGGTTAGATTGAAGAAATTTAGCTTCACATTCATCGATTTAGCCCACGTGAACTCAGATTTGATGGTTAGATTGAAGAAATTTAGCTTCACATTCATCGATTTAGCCCACGTGAACTCAGATTTGATGGTTAGATTGAAGAAATTTAGCTTCACATTCATCGATTTAGCCCACGTGAACTCAGATTTGATGGTTAGATTGAAGAAATTTAGCTTCACATTCGTCGATTTAGCCCACGTGAACTCAGATTTGATGGTTAGATTGAAGAAATTTAGCTTCACATTCATCGATTTAGCCCACGTGAACTCAGATTTGATGGTTAGATTGAAGAAATTTAGCTTCACATTCATCGATTTAGCCCACGTGAACTCAGATTTGATGGTTAGATTGAAGAATTTAGCTTCACATTCATCGATTTAGCCCACGTGAACTCAGATTTGATGGTTAGATTGAAGAAATTTAGCTTCACATTCTCGATTTAGCCCACGTGAACTCAGATTTGATGGTTAGATTGAAGAAATTTAGCTTCACATTCGTCGATTTAGCCCACGTGAACTCAGATTTGATGGTTAGATTGAAGAAATTTAGCTTCACATTCATCGATTTAGCCCACGTGAACTCAGATTTGATGGTTAGATTGAAGAAATTTAGCTTCACATTCATCGATTTAGCCCACGTGAACTCAGATTTGATGGTTAGATTGAAGAAATTTAGCTTCACATTCATCGATTTAGCCCACGTGAACTCAGATTTGATGGTTAGATTGAAGAAATTTAGCTTCACATTCGTCGATTTAGCCCACGTGAACTCAGATTTGATGGTTAGATTGAAGAAATTTAGCTTCACATTCGTCGATTTAGCCCACGTGAACTCAGATTTGATGGTTAGATTGAAGAAATTTAGCTTCACATTCATCGATTTAGCCCACGTGAACTCAGATTTGATGGTTAGATTGAAGAAATTTAGCTTCACATTCGTCGATTTAGCCCACGTGAACTCAGATTTGATGGTTAGATTGAAGAAATTTAGCTTCACATTCATCGATTTAGCCCACGTGAACTCAGATTTGATGGTTAGATTGAAGAAATTTAGCTTCACATTCATCGATTTAGCCCACGTGAACTCAGATTTGATGGTTAGATTGAAGAAATTTAGCTTCACATTCGTCGATTTAGCCCACGTGAACTCAGATTTGATGGTTAGATTGAAGAAATTTAGCTTCACATTCTCGATTTAGCCCACGTGAACTCAGATTTGATGGTTAGATTGAAGAAATTTAGCTTCACATTCATCGATTTAGCCCACGTGAACTCAGATTTGATGGTTAGATTGAAGAAATTTAGCTTCACATTCATCGATTTAGCCCACGTGAACTCAGATTTGATGGTTAGATTGAAGAAATTTAGCTTCACATTCATCGATTTAGCCCACGTGAACTCAGATTTGATGGTTAGATTGAAGAAATTTAGCTTCACATTCTCGATTTAGCCCACGTGAACTCAGATTTGATGGTTAGATTGAAGAAATTTAGCTTCACATTCATCGCGATTTAGCCCACGTGAACTCAGATTTGATGGTTAGATTGAAGAAATTTAGCTTCACATTCATCGATTTAGCCCACGTGAACTCAGATTTGATGGTTAGATTGAAGAAATTTAGCTTCACATTCATCGATTTAGCCCACGTGAACTCAGATTTGATGGTTAGATTGAAGAAATTTAGCTTCACATTCATCGATTTAGCCCACGTGAACTCAGATTTGATGGTTAGATTGAAGAAATTTAGCTTCACATTCATCGATTTAGCCCACGTGAACTCAGATTTGATGGTTAGATTGAAGAAATTTAGCTTCACATTCATCGATTTAGCCCACGTGAACTCAGATTTGATGGTTAGATTGAAGAAATTTAGCTTCACATTCATCGATTTAGCCCACGTGAACTCAGATTTGATGGTTAGATTGAAGAAATTTAGCTTCACATTCATCGATTTAGCCCACGTGAACTCAGATTTGATGGTTAGATTGAAGAAATTTAGCTTCACATTCATCGATTTAGCCCACGTGAACTCAGATTTGATGGTTAGATTGAAGAAATTTAGCTTCACATTCATCGATTTAGCCCACGTGAACTCAGATTTGATGGTTAGATTGAAGAAATTTAGCTTCACATTCATCGATTTAGCCCACGTGAACTCAGATTTGATGGTTAGATTGAAGAAATTTAGCTTCACATTCATCGATTTAGCCCACGTGAACTCAGATTTGATGGTTAGATTGAAGAAATTTAGCTTCACATTCATCGATTTAGCCCACGTGAACTCAGATTTGATGGTTAGATTGAAGAAATTTAGCTTCACATTCATCGATTTAGCCCACGTGAACTCAGATTTGATGGTTAGATTGAAGAAATTTAGCTTCACATTCATCGATTTAGCCCACGTGAACTCAGATTTGATGGTTAGATTGAAGAAATTTAGCTTCACATTCATCGATTTAGCCCACGTGAACTCAGATTTGATGGTTAGATTGAAGAAATTTAGCTTCACATTCATCGATTTAGCCCACGTGAACTCAGATTTGATGGTTAGATTGAAGAAATTTAGCTTCACATTCTCGATTTAGCCCACGTGAACTCAGATTTGATGGTTAGATTGAAGAAATTTAGCTTCACATTCATCGATTTAGCCCACGTGAACTCAGATTTGATGGTTAGATTGAAGAAATTTAGCTTCACATTCATCGATTTAGCCCACGTGAACTCAGATTTGATGGTTAGATTGAAGAAATTTAGCTTCACATTCATCGATTTAGCCCACGTGAACTCAGATTTGATGGTTAGATTGAAGAAATTTAGCTTCACATTCATCGATTTAGCCCACGTGAACTCAGATTTGATGGTTAGATTGAAGAAATTTAGCTTCACATTCATCGATTTAGCCCACGTGAACTCAGATTTGATGGTTAGATTGAAGAAATTTAGCTTCACATTCATCGATTTAGCCCACGTGAACTCAGATTTGATGGTTAGATTGAAGAAATTTAGCTTCACATTCATCGATTTAGCCCACGTGAACTCAGATTTGATGGTTAGATTGAAGAAATTTAGCTTCACATTCATCGATTTAGCCCACGTGAACTCAGATTTGATGGTTAGATTGAAGAAATTTAGCTTCACATTCATCGATTTAGCCCACGTGAACTCAGATTTGATGGTTAGATTGAAGAAATTTAGCTTCACATTCATCGATTTAGCCCACGTGAACTCAGATTTGATGGTTAGATTGAAGAAATTTAGCTTCACATTCATCGATTTAGCCCACGTGAACTCAGATTTGATGGTTAGATTGAAGAAATTTAGCTTCACATTCATCGATTTAGCCCACGTGAACTCAGATTTGATGGTTAGATTGAAGAAATTTAGCTTCACATTCATCGATTTAGCCCACGTGAACTCAGATTTGATGGTTAGATTGAAGAAATTTAGCTTCACATTCATCGATTTAGCCCACGTGAACTCAGATTTGATGGTTAGATTGAAGAAATTTAGCTTCACATTCATCGATTTAGCCCACGTGAACTCAGATTTGATGGTTAGATTGAAGAAATTTAGCTTCACATTCATCGATTTAGCCCACGTGAACTCAGATTTGATGGTTAGATTGAAGAAATTTAGCTTCACATTCATCGATTTAGCCCACGTGAACTCAGATTTGATGGTTAGATTGAAGAAATTTAGCTTCACATTCATCGATTTAGCCCACGTGAACTCAGATTTGATGGTTAGATTGAAGAAATTTAGCTTCACATTCATCGATTTAGCCCACGTGAACTCAGATTTGATGGTTAGATTGAAGAAATTTAGCTTCACATTCATCGATTTAGCCCACGTGAACTCAGATTTGATGGTTAGATTGAAGAAATTTAGCTTCACATTCATCGATTTAGCCCACGTGAACTCAGATTTGATGGTTAGATTGAAGAAATTTAGCTTCACATTCATCGATTTAGCCCACGTGAACTCAGATTTGATGGTTAGATTGAAGAAATTTAGCTTCACATTCATCGATTTAGCCCACGTGAACTCAGATTTGATGGTTAGATTGAAGAAATTTAGCTTCACATTCATCGATTTAGCCCACGTGAACTCAGATTTGATGGTTAGATTGAAGAAATTTAGCTTCACATTCATCGATTTAGCCCACGTGAACTCAGATTTGATGGTTAGATTGAAGAAATTTAGCTTCACATTCATCGATTTAGCCCACGTGAACTCAGATTTGATGGTTAGATTGAAGAAATTTAGCTTCACATTCATCGATTTAGCCCACGTGAACTCAGATTTGATGGTTAGATTGAAGAAATTTAGCTTCACATTCATCGATTTAGCCCACGTGAACTCAGATTTGATGGTTAGATTGAAGAAATTTAGCTTCACATTCATCGATTTAGCCCACGTGAACTCAGATTTGATGGTTAGATTGAAGAAATTTAGCTTCACATTCATCGATTTAGCCCACGTGAACTCAGATTTGATGGTTAGATTGAAGAATTTAGCTTCACATTCATCGATTTAGCCCACGTGAACTCAGATTTGATGGTTAGATTGAAGAAATTTAGCTTCACATTCATCGATTTAGCCCACGTGAACTCAGATTTGATGGTTAGATTGAAGAAATTTAGCTTCACATTCATCGATTTAGCCCACGTGAACTCAGATTTGATGGTTAGATTGAAGAAATTTAGCTTCACATTCATCGATTTAGCCCACGTGAACTCAGATTTGATGGTTAGATTGAAGAAATTTAGCTTCACATTCATCGATTTAGCCCACGTGAACTCAGATTTGATGGTTAGATTGAAGAAATTTAGCTTCACATTCATCGATTTAGCCCACGTGAACTCAGATTTGATAGATTGAAGAAATTTAGCTTCACATTCATCGATTTAGCCCACGTGAACTCAGATTTGATGGTTAGATTGAAGAAATTTAGCTTCACATTCATCGATTTAGCCCACGTGAACTCAGATTTGATGGTTAGATTGAAGAAATTTAGCTTCACATTCATCGATTTAGCCCACGTGAACTCAGATTTGATGGTTAGATTGAAGAAATTTAGCTTCACATTCATCGATTTAGCCCACGTGAACTCAGATTTGATGGTTAGATTGAAGAAATTTAGCTTCACATTCATCGATTTAGCCCACGTGAACTCAGATTTGATGGTTAGATTGAAGAAATTTAGCTTCACATTCGTCGATTTAGCCCACGTGAACTCAGATTTGATGGTTAGATTGAAGAAATTTAGCTTCACATTCATCGATTTAGCCCACGTGAACTCAGATTTGATGGTTAGATTGAAGAAATTTAGCTTCACATTCATCGATTTAGCCCACGTGAACTCAGATTTGATGGTTAGATTGAAGAAATTTAGCTTCACATTCATCGATTTAGCCCACGTGAACTCAGATTTGATGGTTAGATTGAAGAAATTTAGCTTCACATTCATCGATTTAGCCCACGTGAACTCAGATTTGATGGTTAGATTGAAGAAATTTAGCTTCACATTCATCGATTTAGCCCACGTGAACTCAGATTTGATGGTTAGATTGAAGAAATTTAGCTTCACATTCATCGATTTAGCCCACGTGAACTCAGATTTGATGGTTAGATTGAAGAAATTTAGCTTCACATTCATCGATTTAGCCCACGTGAACTCAGATTTGATGGTTAGATTGAAGAAATTTAGCTTCACATTCATCGATTTAGCCCACGTGAACTCAGATTTGATGGTTAGATTGAAGAAATTTAGCTTCACATTCATCGATTTAGCCCACGTGAACTCAGATTTGATGGTTAGATTGAAGAAATTTAGCTTCACATTCATCGATTTAGCCCACGTGAACTCAGATTTGATGGTTAGATTGAAGAAATTTAGCTTCACATTCATCGATTTAGCCCACGTGAACTCAGATTTGATGGTTAGATTGAAGAAATTTAGCTTCACATTCATCGATTTAGCCCACGTGAACTCAGATTTGATGGTTAGATTGAAGAAATTTAGCTTCACATTCATCGATTTAGCCCACGTGAACTCAGATTTGATGGTTAGATTGAAGAAATTTAGCTTCACATTCATCGATTTAGCCCACGTGAACTCAGATTTGATGGTTAGATTGAAGAATTTAGCTTCACATTCATCGATTTAGCCCACGTGAACTCAGATTTGATGGTTAGATTGAAGAAATTTAGCTTCACATTCATCGATTTAGCCCACGTGAACTCAGATTTGATGGTTAGATTGAAGAAATTTAGCTTCACATTCATCGATTTAGCCCACGTGAACTCAGATTTGATGGTTAGATTGAAGAAATTTAGCTTCACATTTCGATTTAGCCCACGTGAACTCAGATTTGATGGTTAGATTGAAGAAATTTAGCTTCACATTCATCGATTTAGCCCACGTGAACTCAGATTTGATGGTTAGATTGAAGAAATTTAGCTTCACATTCATCGATTTAGCCCACGTGAACTCAGATTTGATGGTTAGATTGAAGAAATTTAGCTTCACATTCATCGATTTAGCCCACGTGAACTCAGATTTGATGGTTAGATTGAAGAAATTTAGCTTCACATTCATCGATTTAGCCCACGTGAACTCAGATTTGATGGTTAGATTGAAGAAATTTAGCTTCACATTCATCGATTTAGCCCACGTGAACTCAGATTTGATGGTTAGATTGAAGAAATTTAGCTTCACATTCATCGATTTAGCCCACGTGAACTCAGATTTGATGGTTAGATTGAAGAAATTTAGCTTCACATTCATCGATTTAGCCCACGTGAACTCAGATTTGATGGTTAGATTGAAGAAATTTAGCTTCACATTCATCGATTTAGCCCACGTGAACTCAGATTTGATGGTTAGATTGAAGAAATTTAGCTTCACATTCATCGATTTAGCCCACGTGAACTCAGATTTGATGGTTAGATTGAAGAAATTTAGCTTCACATTCATCGATTTAGCCCACGTGAACTCAGATTTGATGGTTAGATTGAAGAAATTTAGCTTCACATTCATCGATTTAGCCCACGTGAACTCAGATTTGATGGTTAGATTGAAGAAATTTAGCTTCACATTCATCGATTTAGCCCACGTGAACTCAGATTTGATGGTTAGATTGAAGAAATTTAGCTTCACATTCATCGATTTAGCCCACGTGAACTCAGATTTGATGGTTAGATTGAAGAAATTTAGCTTCACATTCATCGATTTAGCCCACGTGAACTCAGATTTGATGGTTAGATTGAAGAAATTTAGCTTCACATTCATCGATTTAGCCCACGTGAACTCAGATTTGATGGTTAGATTGAAGAATTTAGCTTCACATTCATCGATTTAGCCCACGTGAACTCAGATTTGATGGTTAGATTGAAGAAATTTAGCTTCACATTCGATTTAGCCCACGTGAACTCAGATTTGATGGTTAGATTGAAGAAATTTAGCTTCACATTCATCGATTTAGCCCACGTGAACTCAGATTTGATGGTTAGAAGAGAAATTTAGCTTCACATTCATCGATTTAGCCCACGTGAACTCAGATTTGATGGTTAGATTGAAGAAATTTAGCTTCACATTCATCGATTTAGCCCACGTGAACTCAGATTTGATGGTTAGATTGAAGAAATTTAGCTTCACATTCATCGATTTAGCCCACGTGAACTCAGATTTGATGGTTAGATTGAAGAAATTTAGCTTCACATTCATCGATTTAGCCCACGTGAACTCAGATTTGATGGTTAGATTGAAGAAATTTAGCTTCACATTCATCGATTTAGCCCACGTGAACTCAGATTTGATGGTTAGATTGAAGAAATTTAGCTTCACATTCATCGATTTAGCCCACGTGAACTCAGATTTGATGGTTAGATTGAAGAAATTTAGCTTCACATTCATCGATTTAGCCCACGTGAACTCAGATTTGATGGTTAGATTGAAGAAATTTAGCTTCACATTCATCGATTTAGCCCACGTGAACTCAGATTTGATGGTTAGATTGAAGAAATTTAGCTTCACATTCATCGATTTAGCCCACGTGAACTCAGATTTGATGGTTAGATTGAAGAAATTTAGCTTCACATTCATCGATTTAGCCCACGTGAACTCAGATTTGATGGTTAGATTGAAGAAATTTAGCTTCACATTCATCGATTTAGCCCACGTGAACTCAGATTTGATGGTTAGATTGAAGAAATTTAGCTTCACATTCATCGATTTAGCCCACGTGAACTCAGATTTGATGGTTAGATTGAAGAAATTTAGCTTCACATTCATCGATTTAGCCCACGTGAACTCAGATTTGATGGTTAGATTGAAGAAATTTAGCTTCACATTCATCGATTTAGCCCACGTGAACTCAGATTTGATGGTTAGATTGAAGAAATTTAGCTTCACATTCATCGATTTAGCCCACGTGAACTCAGATTTGATGGTTAGATTGAAGAAATTTAGCTTCACATTCATCGATTTAGCCCACGTGAACTCAGATTTGATGGTTAGATTGAAGAAATTTAGCTTCACATTCATCGATTTAGCCCACGTGAACTCAGATTTGATGGTTAGATTGAAGAAATTTAGCTTCACATTCATCGATTTAGCCCACGTGAACTCAGATTTGATGGTTAGATTGAAGAAATTTAGCTTCACATTCATCGATTTAGCCCACGTGAACTCAGATTTGATGGTTAGATTGAAGAAATTTAGCTTCACATTCATCGATTTAGCCCACGTGAACTCAGATTTGATGGTTAGATTGAAGAAATTTAGCTTCACATTCATCGATTTAGCCCACGTGAACTCAGATTTGATGGTTAGATTGAGAAATTTAGCTTCACATTCATCGATTTAGCCCACGTGAACTCAGATTTGATGGTTAGATTGAAGAAATTTAGCTTCACATTCATCGATTTAGCCCACGTGAACTCAGATTTGATGGTTAGATTGAAGAAATTTAGCTTCACATTCATCGATTTAGCCCACGTGAACTCAGATTTGATGGTTAGATTGAAGAAATTTAGCTTCACATTCATCGATTTAGCCCACGTGAACTCAGATTTGATGGTTAGATTGAAGAAATTTAGCTTCACATTCATCGATTTAGCCCACGTGAACTCAGATTTGATGGTTAGATTGAAGAATTTAGCTTCACATTCGTCGATTTAGCCCACGTGAACTCAGATTTGATGGTTAGATTGAAGAAATTTAGCTTCACATTCATCGATTTAGCCCACGTGAACTCAGATTTGATGGTTAGATTGAAGAAATTTAGCTTCACATTCATCGATTTAGCCCACGTGAACTCAGATTTGATGGTTAGATTGAAGAAATTTAGCTTCACATTCATCGATTTAGCCCACGTGAACTCAGATTTGATGGTTAGATTGAAGAAATTTAGCTTCACATTCGTCGATTTAGCCCACGTGAACTCAGATTTGATGGTTAGATTGAAGAAATTTAGCTTCACATTCATCGATTTAGCCCACGTGAACTCAGATTTGATGGTTAGATTGAAGAAATTTAGCTTCACATTCATCGATTTAGCCCACGTGAACTCAGATTTGATGGTTAGATTGAAGAAATTTAGCTTCACATTCATCGATTTAGCCCACGTGAACTCAGATTTGATGGTTAGATTGAAGAAATTTAGCTTCACATTCATCGATTTAGCCCACTTGAACTCAGATTTGATGGTTAGATTGAAGAAATTTAGCTTCACATTCATCGATTTAGCCCACGTGAACTCAGATTTGATGGTTAGATTGAAGAAATTTAGCTTCACATTCATCGATTTAGCCCACGTGAACTCAGATTTGATGGTTAGATTGAAGAAATTTAGCTTCACATTCATCGATTTAGCCCACGTGAACTCAGATTTGATGGTTAGATTGAAGAAATTTAGCTTCACATTCATCGATTTAGCCCACGTGAACTCAGATTTGTGTAGATTGAAGAAATTTAGCTTCACATTCATCGATTTAGCCACGTGAACTCAGATTTGATGGTTAGATGAAGAATTTAGCTTCACATTCATCGATTTAGCCCACGTGAACTCAGATTTGATGGTTAGCTTGAAGAAATTTAGCTTCACATTCGTCGATTTAGCCCACGTGAACTCTGATTTGATGGTTAGATTGAAGAGATTTAGCTTCACATTCGTCGAATTAGCCCACGTGAACTCAGATTTGATGGTCAGATTGAAGAGATTTAGCTTCACATTCGTCGATTTAGCCCACGTGAACTCTGATTTGATGGTTAGATTGAAGAGATTTAGCTTCACATTCGTCGATTTAGCCCACGTGAACTCAGATTTGATGGTAGATTGAAGAAATTTAGCTTCACATTCGTCGATTTAGCCCACGTGAACTCAGATTTGATGGTTAGATTGAAGAAATTTAGCTTCACATTCGTCGATTTAGCCCACGTGAACTCAGATTTGATGGTTAGATTGAAGAGATTTAGCTTCACATTCGTCGATTTAGCCCACGTGAACTCAGATTTGATGGTTAGATTGAAGAGATTTAGCTTCACATTCATCGATTTAGCACTTGCTGCCGCTCCTAAGGCTTGCACAATTTGGTGCTCTCTTGAGGTATTCCTTGTGTGCCACTGTGTCATGCGAAGTGGCTGTGTGTCCTCCGACTACCTTCCTTAAGGACAGCCCACGTTGACACATTTTACTGTGCAAGTTTATGTCAAAACCGATTCATGTGGAGCCACTTAAGAGCTGATTAAATGTAGGATGAAGAGAACAGTAGCTACTAAGCAGGATATTCCCAACTCATTACTCAGGTCTTACAGGCAAAACTATTGTCAGTCAAGTACAGATACAGTGGCGCTTCTACAGCGCTACATTTGCATCATTACACGTCAGTATAGAGCTGTCACACCTGCTCACGCCAGTGCTCACACAAAACCTGTTCACACTGGAGTCTGTGCCTCACGTCGTTCTTCGAGTGAACAGTCGCCAGCTAATGAGAAGAGGCGTGAAGGTGTGACAAATCCTGGTTGCATGGAAGCCTTCCAATGAGCACGCGCCATGTGATTGGCATAGCTCACAGCTCACTCACAACCGTCATGGTAAAGCAGGTGTAGACGTGAAAGAGACTGTGATTTGGAGGTTTGTGGTAATGGAATGCATTCTCACACTTCATTTGCCACACTTTGCCTTCAAAGGCCCCTCAAAATCGAGTGGTACCATCAAAGGGTAGATAAAAGGTGGCAGTGCGTATTAGACGAATTTAGTGTCGATTTAGTGAACAAAGTCGAACGCATGGAGTCCGTGCTTTGGCAGTCACCACATCCAACAGCAAATGCGTTTTAATAATTTTGATGTGGAGACACTTAGTTTGCTGTTAAATCCATAGCACAGCTAAGAAGGATGCACTAAGTGGACGAGGGTGCCTGAGTAGCAAATGCACTAATCAAGGATCGAGATCCGCCTCGTAGACTAGCCTCGATGTGTCGGGATTGAGACGCCGGCGAAGTAAAGAGCTGCTGAATGCGCAGTGGGGAACGAAGGGTTGCCTGAGAAGGCAAGAGTATTGAGTGCCATTTCCCTATGCCCTTGGCACTGCCGTCTGCAGCTGGTGAGGCTAGAGGGAGAGCGACTGTTACCTGCATTAGGCTGCCATCCCAGATGCCGTAGGTGATGCCCACGCGATCGTTCGAGGCACACATGATCCATAAGTAGAATGCGGCGCCACGGACTGCTTGGAATTGGACATGTGTTTGCCTAACCAAACGTCCGTTACTCCACGCAGGGCAGTGTGCAAGAAAGGTCGCAGTGAGTCCCTAAGTGGTTGATGGTTGGCCAGAGGAGACAGTTGAATTGTGAACCTGAGTTACTGCGAGAGTTCTGCGGTGCCGAATTGCAGCAACAAATTGTCTTTGCCTTCCGAGTGGTCATTGTGTGATGTGTACCGTTCAACATGGCATGCGCAAAGGCATCGATTTCTGAAGTTTCCAAAATGTCATTGCGACACTTCAAGCAACTTTAGAACCTTTGTAGGCACCCTTATGTTGCTGATCCATCCAGATATTTGTGTTTATTTTCGCGGTCAGAGCAGATCAACATTTGCAAGCACACTAGCTTCTAAGCAGCAAGTGATATCAACAAGGCAAAAACAATGCGTTTTCTCCTTCGTAAACACGTTGGACGATGTCCAAATTAGTGGTTGTTGTCACGTAAAATGGGCATTTACTCCATCGCGTCACATACGTGTGACACGGGTCATTAACTAGGCAAGCCTGAGCGGTTGTGCTGGCTTGAGCCTCATATACATCACATGAGATTTGCATGGGCAAATGAAGACGTGACCAGTTTAATGGACGGATGGCAGTAAACTGCACCCAACTTGCGGTTTAGCTGCCGCAGATGGCTTACCGGAAGGCACATCTTCGTATTCAAATGTCTTAATGGCACAGCTAGAAGACGAGGTCAGTAGCACTCACCTTCTCTCTGCCCCAAAAGCACCAGCCAATTACCTCACAGCGGCTCCGCGGAGATTGAGACGCCGGCGAAGTAGAGCACTGCTGAATGCGCAGTGGGGAAAGAAGGGTTGCCTGAGAAGGCAAGAGTATTAAGTGCTATTTCCATATGCTCTTGACATTGCCGTCTGCAGCTGGTGAGGACAGAAGGAGAGCGACTGTTGCCTGCATCAGGCTGCCATCCCAAATGTTGTAGGTGATTCATGAGTAGAATGCGGCACCACCGACTGCTTAGAATTGGACATGTGTTTGCCTAACCAAACGTCCGCTGCTCCACGCAGGGCAGTGTGCAAGAAAGGTCGCAGTGAGTCCCTAAGTGGTTGATGGTTGGCCAGAGGAGACAGTTGAATTGTGAACCTGAGTTACTGAGAGAGTTCTGCGGCGCCGGATTGCGGCAACAAATTGTCTTTGCCTTCCCAGTGGTCATTGGTGATGTGTACCGTTCAGAAAGGCCTGCGCAAAGGCATCGGCTTTCGAGGTGTTCCAAAATGTCATTGCGACACTTCAAGCCACTTTGGAACCTTTGTATGCATCCAAATGTTGCTGATCCATTAAGTTATTTGCGGGAGGGAGGGAGGGAGGAGGAAGCGTTGGAAAAGTACAACAATTGGTGGTCCTCTGTGTGTGTGTGTACGTATTTAGAAGATTAACTAAGAATGATGAGAGGAAAAAAGGAAAGAAGAAAAGAAAAGGGGAAAAGGCACGAGCAATTTCCACCTCACCTCTCCCACATGAGGAATGACAAACTCCAACTGCCAGGAGGCTGCAAGCAGCAGCAGCAGTAGCAGAAAGAAGCGATTGAAACTAAAAACGCCTGACACGGAGGAGGCAGTTAAAAATAGTAAAATATTGACAGGGAGAGAGAGAAAGAGAGAGTTAGTGAGGGAGAGACATCTACTTGCAAAGCCCTAGCCACAGGGTAGGAGAATTAATAATCCTAGTAATAATAATGATGACAACAATAGTAGCAACAAAATGTCATGGTTCTACTCTTCATCACTTCCTCCTCCTCCTCAATTTACGGTTTTCCTCTTTCTTCTCTCGCCACAAGGGCAAACAACTAAAGAGAGATGAGAAAAAGTGCCCAAATCCCCACCCATTTGCTATTTGCCATGAAAGGAGGAAGTGCTAAGTTGTGGCACTGAGTTGATTCCTTGCATTCGGAGGCGTCAGCATCATCGACTGGAACAACTCGTGTCTATAGGCGACTGCTTGAAAGCACCGAGAAGACAGCTTAGAATTGGTTGACTCCCGTTTCCTAGCCTGTGACGAGAACCAGCACTGATTTATCTGCCAGGTTATGGTCAAAGTAACGAGAGAGAGGAGAGATTGCGTTGACGTGGTTGCGAGTGAGTGAAAAGTAGTGAAATGAGTAAACAAAGACTTTTATTCATATTTACAGACGCATTCAACGAAATAGGGTGCTAACATCTGAATGACCATATTTTCAAGTCTCATTTCTCCGAGATTTGCGAAGCAAAAGTGCAGGAGAATGGTGTAGTTTACACAACCGTCCATTTAGTTTCACGATTCTGTACTCACGAAGTGGGATTGGCAAAGTCTTTTAAATTACGCATCGCCGCCATTCTATCCTCTCTTCCTCGTCCTGCTACTTGGTCTTCTCCGCATCCTTCAGCAGCTGCTCTACCTTCTCCTCAGACAGACGATCTCTGTATTGGTGATCGTGATGTGGTTCTGCTGTCTTGTCGACCTTTCCACCGCCGATACGTGGAAGATGTGTTTACGTCGATTCGAAGGTCACGTCAAACTTGGTCTTACCACCGCGGCCTCGGTAGGAGACCAGTCAGCCTGAACTCGCCCAACAAGTTGTTGTCACTCGCCCTCGCACGTTCGCCTTCGTATATCGAAAAACGTACTTCCGTTTGATTGTCATAAGCCGTTTCCCAACACTGTGTCTGCGTTGTTGGGATCGGTGTGTTGCGCTCCACAATCGTTCTCATGAAACCAAAAGCGTCCTCCAGACCCAATGAGAGCGGTGTTACTTCCACTAACACCAATTCCTGCATCACCGCTGGCCTCTGACCAGTCAGATTTGCCGCCAAACAGAGCTGCGCCGAACGCTACTGCCTCGTCCGGATTAATAGACTTTTTCACTTCTCTCCCTTGAAGAAGTCTGCAACAACTCCTGCACCCTCGGAATGCGCGTCGATCCACTACCAGCACTATCTCGTCAAACATAAGCCTCCTCCAAGTCTGCAGCTGACAGCGCAAGTCTTACTGCTTCCATTGTCCTATTGAAGAGATCCGAGCACAAATTCTCAAACTGGGCTCTTGTTAGTGTGGCAGTGAAATTAATGCCTTCGAACAAGGCATCAATGTCTATGTCGGCACAATTAGCCGTGCTCAGTGTCCTCTTCGCTGACTCACATTTCTTTCTCAGACGGCTGATTGCCTTTTTGCTGGTCGTTAGGTCCTTCCCATTGTTTTCTCCCTGAACATCTTTACGAAGTGGTCCATTAGTTGAGAATTGATGTCCTCACCACCAGATGCGTGTCTCCACCGACTGCCCTCACCTCAAATCTTCCCTTTCTCCATGGACAGAATGGACACGTCGAAGGTGCCACCACCCCAATCAAAGATGAGCACGTTACGCTGCCTGTCGATCCGCTATCCATGCTATAGGCGATGGCAGCTGCTGTTGGCTCGTTGTGAGCTGCAGCACGTTCAAGCCTGCCATTTGCCCTGCATCGATTGTGGCCTGTCGTTGATGTCATTGAAGTAGGCTGGTACTGTGATAACAGCGTTTGTCACTTTCTCATCCAAGAACGCTTTGCTGTCTCCTTTTCTTTGACAGCACCATGGAGGAGATCTGCTCAGGGGATAATTGCTCTGTCTCCCGCGGCACTCCACCTCAATCTTGGGCCTCCCTCGGAATTGATCACCTTGAAGGGCCAACGTCTTATGTCATCCTGCACTGCCTTGTCGTTGAAAGTGCGCCGATGAGACGCTTCACGTCGTGCACCGTGTTGCTAGGGTTTTGACTGCCTGCTTCTTGGGCCTCACCAATGAGGCGCTGGTTTCGGTGAAGGCAACACAACTTGGTGTTGTGCGATTACCTGGTCATTGGCTATAATTTCAATTGCCACCTTTGAAAACTCGACGCACGAGAACGTCTTCCCAAGTCGATACCAATGGCCGGCCTCCTGACATAATTTAGTCGAATGGAATAAGGTTAACACGTAAGTCTGATGAAGATGATCTCCACGATCTCAGCTGCCCTTTATATCATCGCGATTGATCACGGTGAGCATCTCTATGGTGCGCGCCGTCTAATCGATTGTTGCCATCCAACCAGCATGCCAATGCTGCAAACCTTCTTCTCATTAGCTGACGACTGCACACTCGAAGGAAAGAGGGTCAATGCA
>CM010316.2:11705994-11718494 GCA_001923025.3 Taenia multiceps
ACTCAGATTGATGGTTAGATTGAAGAAATTTAGCTTCACATTCGTCGATTTAGCCCACGTGAACTCAGATTTGATGGTTAGATTGAAGAGATTTAGCTTCGCATTCATCGATTTAGCCCACGTGAACTCAGATTTGATGGTTAGATTGAAGAAATTTAGCTTCACATTCGTCGATTTAGCCCACGTGAACTCAGATTTGATGGTTAGATTGAAGAAATTTAGCTTCACATTCATCGATTTAGCCCACGTGAACTCAGATTTGATGGTTAGATTGAAGAAATTTAGCTTCACATTCGTCGATTTAGCCCACGTGAACTCAGATTTGATGGTTAGATTGAAGAAATTTAGCTTCACATTCATCGATTTAGCCCACGTGAACTCAGATTTGATGGTTAGATTGAAGAAATTTAGCTTCACATTCGTCGATTTAGCCCACGTGAACTCAGATTTGATGGTTAGATTGAAGAAATTTAGCTTCACATTCATCGATTTAGCCCACGTGAACTCAGATTTGATGGTTAGATTGAAGAAATTTAGCTTCACATTCATCGATTTAGCCCACGTGAACTCAGATTTGATGGTTAGATTGAAGAAATTTAGCTTCACATTCTCGATTTAGCCCACGTGAACTCAGATTTGATGGTTAGATTGAAGAAATTTAGCTTCACATTCATCGATTTAGCCCACGTGAACTCAGATTTGATGGTTAGATTGAAGAAATTTAGCTTCACATTCGTCGATTTAGCCCACGTGAACTCAGATTTGATGGTTAGATTGAAGAAATTTAGCTTCACATTCATCGATTTAGCCCACGTGAACTCAGATTTGATGGTTAGATTGAAGAAATTTAGCTTCACATTCGTCGATTTAGCCCACGTGAACTCAGATTTGATGGTTAGATTGAAGAATTTAGCTTCACATTCTCGATTTAGCCCACGTGAACTCAGATTTGATGGTTAGATTGAAGAAATTTAGCTTCACATTCGTCGATTTAGCCCACGTGAACTCAGATTTGATGGTTAGATTGAAGAAATTTAGCTTCACATTCTCGATTTAGCCCACGTGAACTCAGATTTGATGGTTAGATTGAAGAAATTTAGCTTCACATTCATCGATTTAGCCCACGTGAACTCAGATTTGATGGTTAGATTGAAGAAATTTAGCTTCACATTCATCGATTTAGCCCACGTGAACTCAGATTTGATGGTTAGATTGAAGAAATTTAGCTTCACATTCGTCGATTTAGCCCACGTGAACTCAGATTTGATGGTTAGATTGAAGAAATTTAGCTTCACATTCATCGATTTAGCCCACGTGAACTCAGATTTGATGGTTAGATTGAAGAATTTAGCTTCACATTCATCGATTTAGCCCACGTGAACTCAGATTTGATGGTTAGATTGAAGAAATTTAGCTTCACATTCATCGATTTAGCCCACGTGAACTCAGATTTGATGGTTAGATTGAAGAAATTTAGCTTCACATTCATCGATTTAGCCCACGTGAACTCAGATTTGATGGTTAGATTGAAGAAATTTAGCTTCACATTCATCGATTTAGCCCACGTGAACTCAGATTTGATGGTTAGATTGAAGAAATTTAGCTTCACATTCGTCGATTTAGCCCACGTGAACTCAGATTTGATGGTTAGATTGAAGAAATTTAGCTTCACATTCATCGATTTAGCCCACGTGAACTCAGATTTGATGGTTAGATTGAAGAAATTTAGCTTCACATTCGTCGATTTAGCCCACGTGAACTCAGATTTGATGGTTAGATTGAAGAATTTAGCTTCACATTCATCGATTTAGCCCACGTGAACTCAGATTTGATGGTTAGATTGAAGAAATTTAGCTTCACATTCGTCGATTTAGCCCACGTGAACTCAGATTTGATGGTTAGATTGAAGAAATTTAGCTTCACATTCATCGATTTAGCCCACGTGAACTCAGATTTGATGGTTAGATTGAAGAAATTTAGCTTCACATTCGTCGATTTAGCCCACGTGAACTCAGATTTGATGGTTAGATTGAAGAAATTTAGCTTCACATTCATCGATTTAGCCCACGTGAACTCAGATTTGATGGTTAGATTGAAGAAATTTAGCTTCACATTCATCGATTTAGCCCACGTGAACTCAGATTTGATGGTTAGATTGAAGAAATTTAGCTTCACATTCATCGATTTAGCCCACGTGAACTCAGATTTGATGGTTAGATTGAAGAAATTTAGCTTCACATTCATCGATTTAGCCCACGTGAACTCAGATTTGATGGTTAGATTGAAGAAATTTAGCTTCACATTCATCGATTTAGCCCACGTGAACTCAGATTTGATGGTTAGATTGAAGAAATTTAGCTTCACATTCATCGATTTAGCCCACGTGAACTCAGATTTGATGGTTAGATTGAAGAAATTTAGCTTCACATTCATCGATTTAGCCCACGTGAACTCAGATTTGATGGTTAGATTGAAGAAATTTAGCTTCACATTCATCGATTTAGCCCACGTGAACTCAGATTTGATGGTTAGATTGAAGAAATTTAGCTTCACATTCATCGATTTAGCCCACGTGAACTCAGATTTGATGGTTAGATTGAAGAAATTTAGCTTCACATTCATCGATTTAGCCCACGTGAACTCAGATTTGATGGTTAGATTGAAGAAATTTAGCTTCACATTCGTCGATTTAGCCCACGTGAACTCAGATTTGATGGTTAGATTGAAGAAATTTAGCTTCACATTCATCGATTTAGCCCACGTGAACTCAGATTTGATGGTTAGATTGAAGAAATTTAGCTTCACATTCATCGATTTAGCCCACGTGAACTCAGATTTGATGGTTAGATTGAAGAAATTTAGCTTCACATTCATCGATTTAGCCCACGTGAACTCAGATTTGATGGTTAGATTGAAGAAATTTAGCTTCACATTCATCGATTTAGCCCACGTGAACTCAGATTTGATGGTTAGATTGAAGAAATTTAGCTTCACATTCATCGATTTAGCCCACGTGAACTCAGATTTGATGGTTAGATTGAAGAAATTTAGCTTCACATTCATCGATTTAGCCCACGTGAACTCAGATTTGATGGTTAGATTGAAGAAATTTAGCTTCACATTCGTCGATTTAGCCCACGTGAACTCAGATTTGATGGTTAGATTGAAGAAATTTAGCTTCACATTCATCGATTTAGCCCACGTGAACTCAGATTTGATGGTTAGATTGAAGAAATTTAGCTTCACATTCATCGATTTAGCCCACGTGAACTCAGATTTGATGGTTAGATTGAAGAAATTTAGCTTCACATTCATCGATTTAGCCCACGTGAACTCAGATTTGATGGTTAGATTGAAGAAATTTAGCTTCACATTCGTCGATTTAGCCCACGTGAACTCAGATTTGATGGTTAGATTGAAGAAATTTAGCTTCACATTCATCGATTTAGCCCACGTGAACTCAGATTTGATGGTTAGATTGAAGAAATTTAGCTTCACATTCGTCGATTTAGCCCACGTGAACTCAGATTTGATGGTTAGATTGAAGAATTTAGCTTCACATTCATCGATTTAGCCCACGTGAACTCAGATTTGATGGTTAGATTGAAGAAATTTAGCTTCACATTCATCGATTTAGCCCACGTGAACTCAGATTTGATGGTTAGATTGAAGAATTTAGCTTCACATTCGTCGATTTAGCCCACGTGAACTCAGATTTGATGGTTAGATTGAAGAAATTTAGCTTCACATTCATCGATTTAGCCCACGTGAACTCAGATTTGATGGTTAGATTGAAGAAATTTAGCTTCACATTCGTCGATTTAGCCCACGTGAACTCAGATTTGATGGTTAGATTGAAGAAATTTAGCTTCACATTCATCGATTTAGCCCACGTGAACTCAGATTTGATGGTTAGATTGAAGAAATTTAGCTTCACATTCGTCGATTTAGCCCACGTGAACTCAGATTTGATGGTTAGATTGAAGAAATTTAGCTTCACATTCATCGATTTAGCCCACGTGAACTCAGATTTGATGGTTAGATTGAAGAAATTTAGCTTCACATTCGTCGATTTAGCCCACGTGAACTCAGATTTGATGGTTAGATTGAAGAAATTTAGCTTCACATTCATCGATTTAGCCCACGTGAACTCAGATTTGATGGTTAGATTGAAGAATTTAGCTTCACATTCGTCGATTTAGCCCACGTGAACTCAGATTTGATGGTTAGATTGAAGAATTTAGCTTCACATTCATCGATTTAGCCCACGTGAACTCAGATTTGATGGTTAGATTGAAGAAATTTAGCTTCACATTCATCGATTTAGCCCACGTGAACTCAGATTTGATGGTTAGATTGAAGAAATTTAGCTTCACATTCGTCGATTTAGCCCACGTGAACTCAGATTTGATGGTTAGATTGAAGAAATTTAGCTTCACATTCGTCGATTTAGCCCACGTGAACTCAGATTTGATGGTTAGATTGAAGAATTTAGCTTCACATTCGTCGATTTAGCCCACGTGAACTCAGATTTGATGGTTAGTTGAAGAAATTTAGCTTCACATTCATCGATTTAGCCCACGTGAACTCAGATTTGATGGTTAGATTGAAGAAATTTAGCTTCGCATTCGTCGATTTAGCCCACGTGAACTCAGATTTGATGGTTAGATTGAAGAAATTTAGCTTCACATTCGTCGATTTAGCCCACGTGAACTCAGATTTGATGGTTAGATTGAAGAGATTTAGCTTCACATTCGTCGATTTAGCCCACGTGAACTCAGATTTGATGGTGGGAGTATCGATCGTTGCACGTGGCACCGGTGCATTGTTCGGTGATTGGGTTACGGCGTACGGGCGGTCGTTCTGCTGACCTATGTGTCGGTCGGGAGGGGGGATGCGGGCATGCAAGCGGGCACACAGGTGGAGTGGGGGGGAGAGGGAGCTTGGTAATGGCGCGCTCCAGTCCGGTCCAGGCTTTCCCTTCCACTGCCGCCGCCGCCGCCGCCGGTGCTTCTCCGTTCTTCTATTCCTCTGTTGCCATAGGGATAAGCAAGGGTGGTCAGTTGACTGTGTCTGGGTCTGTCGACTGGTGGGAAGGTCTACTCCTCGTATGGTTGGCCAGCGGTGCGGCGCACGCATGAGCAGCAGCCGCAGGTTGTGTTGTGCTGCCTGTGGCGCTGATGAGGAAGGTGCTGTGCTGCGGGCTGACATACAGGTGGGGCGGTCTCCGTGGAAGGTTTAATAGACTGGCTTGTCTTGCGTGGAATGGCGGGTGGGTTGGTTGGTTGGTTGATCAGCTCAGCGAGCAACAGATGACGACTTACCCGTGTGTGCATGCGGACAATCGCAGGGTTGTGCACTGCGCTGCAGCGGCAGCAGCAGCAGCATTGCAAGTACCTGGCAGGTGGGAGGAAGACAAACTGGCGACAGTCTGTCTATCTGGGGTGAGTGGTGTACATGCGTGTGTCGGTGCTGCGCTCGTAATCCTGTCTGGCTGGCAGGATGCAGCGCAAGTGGGTGCGCGTTGAGCTAGTGAATGGGAGTGGGTTTGTGCGGTGGGCTGGCTGGGTACGTGGGCAGTTGGTGATTGGGTGGATGGGTGTGAAGAGTGCTTCTTTCTTCTCTTACTGGCCACTGCCCTGTCTGGTCCTTGCACAGCATTCACTTGTTTGCGCGTGCATTCGCATACATGTGTAGTGCAGTCCCGTCCGTCTGGGTGGGTTGTGGTGAACTACCTGGTTGATCCTGCCAGTAGTCATATGCTTGTCTCAAAGATTAAGCCATGCATGTCTCAGTTCAGGCCCTAGTACGGTGAAACCGCGAATGGCTCATTAAATCAGCTATGGTTTATTGGATCGTACCCGTTAAGTGGATAACTGTAATAACTCTAGAGCTAATACATGCCTCGATGCCCTGACTCTGTCGGCCTGCTGCTGCTTGCCTGTGTGTAGGTGGCGGCAGGCAGGCAGGGCGTGGGTGCACTTATTAGATCAGAAGCCAACCAACTGCTCGAGCGTTGCGTGTGCAGTCCGCTGCTGTAGGCGTGCGTGCGGGCGTTGAGAGGGAACCGCATCTGGTGACTCTGGATAATTGTTACAGATCGCAGTCGGCCTTGAGTCGGCGACGGGTCCTTCAAATGTCTGCCCTATCAACTGTCGATGGTAGGTGACCTGCCTACCATGGTGATAACGGGTAACGGGGAATCAGGGTTCGATTCCGGAGAGGGAGCCTGAGAAACGGCTACCACTTCCAAGGGAGGCAGCAGGCGCGCAAATTACCCACTCCCGGCACGGGGAGGTGGTGACGAAAAATACCGATGCGGGACTCCCTCAAGAGGCTCCGTAATCGGAATGAGTGGACTCTAAATCCTTTCACGAGGATCAATTGGAGGGCAAGTCTGGTGCCAGCAGCCGCGGTAACTCCAGCTCCAATAGCGTATATTAAAGTTGCTGCAGTTAAAAAGCTCGTAGTTGGATCTCGGTAGCATTGTTGCCTGCTGGTGACTGAGCGGCCGGTGTGTGGCCAACGGTGCGCGGTCGCGTCGGCACACGGTCTGCGTGTGGGCGTGTGGTGAGCGCGGTTCGGTTGGTAGGTTGGCAGGCGAGCTGGCTGGTCGTTGTCGCCGCAACTGCTGGCTGGCTGGCTGGCTGGCTGGCTGACTGGCTAGGCGGTGGGTTGGCGGGACGGCTGGGTGGTTTGCTTGCTGGCTGGGCTGGCTGGTGCGATGCTGCACTACTACTGCTTGCGTGCAGTGAGCGTGTGTTGGCAGGGATTGTGTTGCCGTGGCCATGAAGAAGCACTGTCGTGTCAAGCTGGCAAGGCGATGGTGTCACCTTTGAGCCATGTCTGTGGTGTAACAGCTACAGGTGTGGACGGGTGTTGGGCAGCGCTCTGCACACGTTGTGGAGTCTGTCGGCTCGTCTGCATGCCTTTGGATGCCCTTAAAAAGGTGTCTGCGGGCGGATGGCACGTTTACTTTGAACAAATTTGAGTGCTCAAATCAGGCCGATGTTGCCTGAAAAGTTTTGCATGGAATAATGGAATAGGACTTCGGTTCTATTTCGTTGGTTTTCGGATCCGAAGTAATGATCAAAAGAGACAGGCGGGGACGTTTGTATGGCTGCGCTAGAGGTGAAATTCATGGACCGTAGCCAGACAGACTAAAGCGAAAGCATTCGTCAAGCATGTTTTCATTGGCCATGAGCGAAAGTCAGAGGCTCGAAGACGATCAGATACCGTCCTAGTTCTGACCATAAACGATGCCAACTGACGATCCGTGGTGGTAGTAGTGTTACCTTCCCCACGGGCAGTCCCCGGGAAACCTTTAAGTGTTTGGGTTCCGGGGGAAGTATGGTTGCAAAGCTGAAACTTAAAGGAATTGACGGAAGGGCACCACCAGGAGTGGAGCCTGCGGCTTAATTTGACTCAACACGGGAAAACTCACCCGGGCCGGACACTGTGAGGATTGACAGATTGAGAGCTCTTTCTTGATTTGGTGGTTGGTGGTGCATGGCCGTTCTTAGTTGGTGGAGCGATTTGTCTGGTTAATTCCGATAACGAACGAGACTCCAACCTGCTAATTAGTGCGTTTGTCCACTGCGCCTGCGTAGGTGACGCTGGATGACACCACCTGTCACGAGGACGTGGCAGCGGCTCTTCTCTCCCCTTCTCCGCTCGAATGCCCTCCAGCGCCTCCTCCTCCTCCTCCTCCTCTCCTCCCCCTTCTTCAGCGCCTCATCTGGCCGGCTGGCTGGCTGGCCGGGTGAGGCGGTGGTGGCGGTGGCGGTGGTGAGGGCGATGGGGTGGGGATGGTGCGGGTGGGCGAGTGGATTGTGGTGGAGGCGTGGGGTTGGGTGCGGCGCTCGTGGCCGGTTAGTCTGGCGTTGGCCTCCGGGTGTGGCGCGAATGCCTACTTCTTAGAGGGACAAGCGGGAGAAGCCGCACGAAATAGAGCAATAACAGGTCTGTGATGCCCTTAGATGTCCGGGGCCGCACGCGCGCTACAATGACGGTGTCAGCGAGTCAGGCCTTCTGGCCCGAAAGGGTTGGGCAAACTGGTCAATCACCGTCGTGACAGGGATCGGGGCTTGGAATTGTTCCCCGTGAACGAGGAATTCCTAGTAAGTGCAAGTCATAAGCTTGCGCTGATTACGTCCCTGCCCTTTGTACACACCGCCCGTCGCTACTACCGATTGAATGGTTTAGTAAGGTCCTCGGATTGGCGTCATTGCGACGGTGGCCGAGAGGTCACAGCCCGAGGGGCGCTGAGAAGACGACCGAACTTGATCATTTAGAGGAAGTAAAAGTCGTAACAAGGTTTCCGTAGGTGAACCTGCGGAAGGATCATTGCACGTTCCTGCATTGTTGTTGTGTTAGCAGCGGCGGCTGTGATGGTGGCGCTGCTGCTGTTGCTGTCCTGCCAGTGCTGCTGTTGAGTGGTGGTGAATCTGGGTGGGGTTGGTGGTACTGTGCTGCGGTGGCGGCAGTATTGTCAACTTCTATTGCGTCTTCTTTTTTTCTTACGCTGCGATGGGGTGCCTAGTCTGTCTCAAGCTCGTGCGGGTATGCCCGTCTCGTCGCTGCCTCAGTGTGTGTGTGTGTGTGTGTGTGTGTGCATGGGTGCGGGTGGCGGCGTGCTGAGACTGGTCCATACCGGGGCGGCAGAGGAGTGTACGCGCGAGCCGGGTGTGTGTGCGTGTGTAGGTGCGCGTGTGCGCAAGGCATAAGACGTCTGATGTGTGGTGCTTGCGGCGCTGCTAAGGTCGCAGGCACGTACGTGCATCTACGCCCCATCATGTGTCGTCTTTGTGTTACATGTGGCGGTGTTGCTGCCGTCGCTGGTGCTGCGGTGGCGGCGCAGAGCGCGGCTGTGTCACCGTTGGTCGGTCGTCGGTCGGTCGGTCGTCGATCGATCGATCGACGTGGCACGGCAAGGGGAGGAGTAACCAAGTAACTGTGTGCGGTGGATCACTCGGCTCGTGCGTCGATGAAGAGTGCAGCTAACTGTGTGAATTAGTGCGAATCGCAGACTGCTTTGAGCATCGACATCTTGAACGCATATTGCGGCCATAGGCTTGCCTGTGGCCACGTCTGCCCGAGCGTCGGCTTATAAACTATCGCTGTGCGTAATAGGCAGTGGCTTGGGAGATCGCTGTTCCGCTGGTGGTGGTGCAGCTTCTCTCTAACGTAAGGTGCAGCGCGTGTCATGTGTTGCGCGCGGTGGGGCTGTTGGCGCGTTTGCTGTGCTGTGCTGTGCTGTGCTGTGCTGTGCTGTGCTCCGCCTAGGTTCCCTCGTTTGCGTCCTTACCGCTTCGGGTTGCAAGTTGGTGCGCTGTTGTTGGCGGTGGCGGTGGCGCTGGCGGTGGTGGTGGCAGAGCCATTGGTAGGTAGTGAGTGAGTCAGGCAGCCGGCCAGCTGGCCGCAGTTCACAAGGCGTGGCCCAGTGTGCGTGTAATTTGGGCGCGTTGCGCACGCGAGGTGGACTGTGATGATTTAGTGCAGTGCGGCGCTGCGGTATTGCAGTACTGCCGGATGGGTTGTGCCTGTCTGTCGGTCTGTGTGTGTGTGTGTCCGTGTCTGTCTGACCTCGGATCAGTCGTGAGTACCCGCTGAACTTAAGCATATCAATAAGCGGAGGAGAAGAAACTAACGAGGATTCCCTCAGTAACGGCGAGTGAAGAGGGAGGAGCCCAGCGCCGAAGCCTGCGGCAGGTTTGCTGTTAGGCGATGTGGTGTGTGGGTCGATTGGCGGGACCACCGCTCCGCTCGAAGTCCAGCATTGAGTATGGCAATGAGTGGATATGGCCCATAGAGGGTGAGAGGCCCGTAGCAGAAGCGAGAGTGGAGGCTCAGGCAAGTGAGGTGGTTCACCAGGTCGGCCTCAGAGTCGGGTTGTTTGAGATTGCAGCCCCAAGTGGGTGGTAAACTCCATCCAAGGCTAAATACGGGCACGAGTCCGATAGCGAACAAGTACCGTGAGGGAAAGTTGAAAAGTACTCTGAAGAGAGAGTAAAGAGTGCGTGAAACCGCATGCAGGTAAACGAGTGGCGTCAAGCTGCTAGCCTGGAGGATTCAGCCGGCTGGAGTGGCTGCATGCGTGCGTGCGTGCGTGGCGGTCCGCCTCTTGCAGTGGGGCGGTGCAAGACTGCGGTGAATGCGGCGGTCGGTGCGGTGCGTGCCGGGTGGGTGCCGGAGCATGCCGCTGGTTTGTGTGTGGGCCTTTCAGCCGGTGCATTTTCTCTGTGGCGAACACCACGACCGGTGGAATTGCCAGTCTGTTGTGGTCGAGTCGTGTCCTCCTGGTTGTTGCCCTACTGCACTCTTCCGCTCTTCGTGCTCTACTTCTACTCCTTGCTAGCCATCGTCGTCGCCGTCGTCGTGATGGCGATGGTGGTGGTGGTGGTGGCGGCGGCGGTAGGTGAGTAGGCACGGTAGGGGGGTGGGGTTGGTTGGGTCAGGTGAACACGATCGCGGATGGGATTAGTAGACGGCGTAGCGGTGCCTTGGTGCTGCTGCGTGTCAGCGTGTGCTACCTGTCTCAACGGGTTGCTCTCCTGCTCTCCTCCTGCACTGTGGCTGGCTGGGAGCGATGCGGGTGACTCGGCGGGCCGCGGCAGTGAAGGTGACTGTGCAAGGCATCGGGTTTGTCCGCCTCATTGTGGCCACTCGCTCGTGGTCATGTTCATGGTACTCGGCACGCACGTCACAGGTGCAGTGGGTGTGCGCGCAGCTGTCCACCGGCAGCGTCGCGTCTGGCTGTTGTGTTGCTTGCAGAGTAGTGCTGCAGGCCCGACGGCGGTGCGGCGCGTGCGGTGGATGGTTTGGCGTTGCTGCCAGTGCATGTTGTACCGAGGGTGGAATAGTCGGTGGTGCTGTGGTAGATCGGCCACTCGACCCGTCTTGAAACACGGACCAAGGAGTTTAACATGTGTGCGAGTCAAGGGGTGTGCACGAAACCCAGTGGGGGCGCAGTGAAAGTGGAGTCTGCGTCGCACGGATGCATGCAGTGCGGTGCGGTGCAGCGAGGTGAGATCCTGCCGCGTCGGCTTTATGGGCGTTGGTGGGCGCATCACCGGCCCGTCCCATGGTGTGATGGTTGGTTGTCGGTCGGTCGGTCGGTTGGCTAGCGGGTTGGCGGTCAATGCGTCGTCACGGGGGCGGAGCATGAGCACGCATGTTGAGACCCGAAAGATGGTGAACTATGCTTGCGTAGGTTGAAGCCAGAGGAAACTCTGGTGGAGGACCGTAGCGATTCTGACGTGCAAATCGATCGTCAAACGTGAGTATAGGGGCGAAAGACTAATCGAACCGTCTAGTAGCTGGTTCCCTCCGAAGTTTCCCTCAGGATAGCTGGCACTCGTTGGCATCAGTTTTATCCGGTAAAGCGAATGATTAGAGGTGCTGGGTTCGAAACGAGCTCAACCTATTCTCAAACTTTAAATGGGTGAGATGTCCAGCTCGCTTCACGCGCGTGCATGCATGCCTTGCAGGCGATGGTGGAGTTGGGCGTTGAATGTGTGGGTGCCAAGTGGGCCATTTTTGGTAAGCAGAACTGGCGCTGTGGGATGAACCAGACGCCTGGTTAAGGTGCCTAACGCTGACGCTCATGAGATACCACAAAAGGTGTTGGTTAATATAGACAGCAGGGCGGTGGCCATGGAAGTCGGCATCCGCTAAGGAGTGTGTAACAACTCACCTGCCGAATTGACCAGCCCTGAAAATGGATGGCGCTGGAGCGTCGGACCTATACCGGGCCGTCATCGCAAGCTGCTGGTACACGTGGCTGACTGGCTGACTGGCTAACAGGCAGGCAGGCGGGCAGGCGGCGTGTGCGTGGCGGGCGCGGAGTGCGATGTCGAGTAGGAGGGTCGCCGTGGTGAGCGTGGAAGCCTCGAGCGTGAGTTTGGGTGGAGCCGCCACGGGTGCAGATCTTGGTGGTAGTAGCAAATATTCAAGTGAGAGCCTTGAGGGCCGAGGTGGAGAAGGGTTCCATGGGAACAGCGGTTGGCCATGGGTCAGGCGGTCCTAAGTGATCCGGTGACTCGGTGCAGAGTTGTGGGGTGCCTTGCATGCTTACGACGGTGGTGGTTGTATGTGGTGGTGTTTGCAGTGGCAGCTCCCCGGAGCGAAAGGGAATCGGGTTAATATTCCCGACCCTGCTCACGGAGATGGGTGGTGTCGGTGGCTAGTCGGCTAGCCGTCTGACTGTCTGTCTGTCTGTCTGTCTGTCGGCTAGTTGGCTGGTGTGCGGGCACCATCAGGCGCGGTGACGCAAACGAACTCGGAGACGTCGGCAAGAGTTGCGGGAAGAGTTTTCTTTTCTTTGTAAGGGCGGTTACCACCCCTGGAATCGGGTTGTCCGGAGATAGGGGTATCACCTCCGTAAAGCACCACCCCTCTTGTGGTGTCCGGTTAGCTCTTGTGGGCCCTTGAAAATCCGAGGGAGGCGAGGTTATTTTCGTGGCAGGCCGTACCCATATCCGCATCAGGTCTCCGAGGTG
>CM010316.2:11723494-11731622 GCA_001923025.3 Taenia multiceps
AGCCTCGCAGTATAACCACACTTCCAACTGCCCTACACCACTTCATATCGGCTCCATCTCGTACCATAGTGATAAAGGCGGCTGAGCCAAAACATCCCAGGTTAAAAAAGGAACAAGCAAAACTAATAAATGTGAGAGATAACAACATCTTATCCAGCTATCCAACATAATTACTTGCATAGCACTCTTGCCTCGCTCTTGCGTGTCACCTACACCACACTCAATCGTCCATGAGACCACCAAGCATAAAGATGCGCTGCCTATTCCACAATGAGCAAAGGAAATTGCAACAGGATCGATACGTCAGATAATCGTGACGCCACAGCTTTCAGCGACCAAGTCGAGTTCAAAGGCGCTCAATGCGGCCTCAGTGGCTTCCCATGGGTCTGCTTCTGCATTCACATTTCCCTATGCTATTTCCACCGCCGACAACGATAGACGCCGTTAGCGGCCTGATTAATCTGTAATGTCCTAGAACAGCGCCCCATAAACGGCATTGAGGGCAGTGGCAGCGGGGAGCAAGTGTTAGTCAGTAAGACCGCTCATCACAATCATCGTCGGCCGCCATCAATAAGAGGCTGTCAAAATCAACACAAAATATTTGTTGACAAGTTCCATTTGCAATGTGCGAATTTTAAGGGCAAAATCGACACCTAGTGCTGTTCACTAGAGACTTCATGTTTATCCCACAAGATAACAAAGATAAAAAATCACTTGCACTGTACCCGGAACCTGCAACGACTTTAGCACTAAGTGATGCCAAATGCTTGGTAGATTTAGCACATTTCAACAACAACCAAGTCCTCACCGGATATAATTCACCTTTTTAAAACAATCCACAATCTAACAAACCACTGGCACAACTTAAATCAGTCCATTCCACAATTGTTCAGTAAAACTAACAAGCGTGAATGCTGTCCATAGACAACGAAAACTTGTCCAGCTTTTCTTCATGAATCTTATCCAAGGCAAAAATTTTACACGCAGAGATGCGCGTCCCAAAACATGCAAATACACGCACGTGACTATCAATTTGTATGTTTCATGTCTTAAAAATCGATGACCTGGAAAGCAACATAAAAATGCATCTGTGTGTACAATGAAAAAGAAGTGGTAAAATAATTAACACACCTAGAGACGCAGCGGCAAGCAAACACCTACTCACCAAAAAAGACTGCACTGGATTTCATGAAAAATTGCATTAAGTCTTCTTAATTTTGCTGCTTCACCAGTGACACAATCACCACCGCAACCCACCATCCCTTCCAAACAGAACAATAAGCCCTCCTGTCACGTCAAATCCAGTCTCACGCTCGTCTCGTCACTTTAGCTTCCGTCCATGTAATTATCCAATGCTTGTACCGAACGAGGCAAAACCTATCGCAATGCCACCAAATACACCGACATCGTCCACGACGTGATCCACATCGCAGGACAAAGGTGACGCCTCCGCAGGTGACTCAAAAAGTCTACACTGTCTACCATTCCACTGATTTTTCAAATGTCGGTCCGTCACCATCACAAGTTTGTAGTGCTTAAAAGAGGAAAAAAGGAATGTCGACGAGTGAATTTCAACGTACCGTTGGGTGAGATCTCGTCCACGCCTTCCAGTGAAGTGGTATAACATCCTCACTCGAGGGCCACAGAAGAATGAGCGACAGCAGCGCAGCCAATGCGGACAGGATTCATCCTACTCCCCATGACCGGTGAGCAGGAATAGACACGCCTGCAGTGTACTTCAGCGCAAATCGCCACCTCATATACCGACCTTGCATCGCATCACAAACGCAATGACCTCAAAAGCGGCTACGCAGCATCCGCACTCGCATCCCTTCTTCCCAAGTCAACTCTGACTCCAGTGCTGGCTGCCTGCAAAATATTCAAACTTAGTCAAGCAGCGGTCGCAAGTTCACACTCAACCCAGCAATCAACCCCCAAAATGACTGCTTGATGAGATTGTGCTGGCCCATCCAGCCATTGTCTGCATCACATGCACGCAGAAAAGCTAACACCCTGCCTCAGACCGACCATACACACCCTGTCAACGACTCCCGGACGGTAAACATCCATCTAAATCGCTGCCATATTGTTGTGAGTACGCGCTACGTTTAAGTAGCTGTGACGGCTAGTGCTACCATTGTGCAACTATTTGCAGTTAGTTTGTTGGATCTCCTTGGTAGCATCCGCTAGTGTACCTGGAGTCCTTTGTAACTTCTCTTTGGAAAAGGTTACTTCAGTCTACTGGCCTTTCAACTGCCTTTTTTGGCAGAGCAGTGGAATGTCCACCTGGATGTTGAGTTTGGGCTTTAAGCATGGATGAACTTGCTTGACGCACACTTCGATATAAGTAGATGATAAGATTTTTAAATCAGAAATTATTTGAGATGCCTTTTCATAAGGCTGCACTCGTGTAAAGTGTTTGTCAAGACAAAGATGAAGTGAGGTAGGCACTAGCTATAAAATTGATAGCTGCATTCTAATTTCTACACGTTTGCGTTGCTGGAATGGGCAGTGAATTTTCGGCAAAACGACTCACCTTTTGTGATCTAATAATGGTTGGTTTGGGCAAATTAATTCTAAAATAAATGCATGGATTTGGGATTTTGCATGAGCTGAAAAATGTAAGTGGAGACTGCGTAGTGCCACTACTTTGAAGACTTAATGTTGATTTGTTCGTTTAAATTATTCTAACAACAATTTGCACCGTCTTTTACCTTATGATGAAGAACTTATGCTTCGAAAGGAGAGGACGGGGACGACCTTGAGAATGTCGAAATGCCGCACTGGTGAGACGCTATGGCAAGGCAAATGCAGTTAATAAAAAGCAAACTGTGGAATCGCAAAATTAGGCTTAATTGGGTCCTAAGTTCAAAGTCCTAAATTCGAAAAAAGTCTTTGTCGTGGCAAAAAATTGTAAATTAGTGGTATCCTTGTAGAGTGAGCTGTAAATACGAGGTGTTTTTTTATATAAACTGATAAACTTAATTTAAAAGTGCCAGCTAGATAATGCGACTAACAGAATGAATAAATACACTATCATTCTTTGAAAGACAACCAGAAGGCGTTTGCTGCTCACCTGTTTTTAAGAGAAAAGATGTGAATCTAATATGGTTACTATAAGAGAAGCTTTTGAAAGAAGTGGTTGGCAAACTGTTGCATTAGAGGGAAAAGGGGATGTCGAATCACTTATTGCCTTTTAAAAATAGTTTGACGTGCGTAAATAAAGAAAAGGAGGGAAGTGAGAGGCTAGTTGAATAGATTCATTTTCGCGATCTCACATTCCAAAGACATTGTCCACTCCTTATGTATTAAATTAAACTGTAGTCGTAGTGCTTTGTTGCTCGTTTGACTTTTGTCTCTGTTATGACGATTCGCACGACTTCATGCTAGTTAACTTTCGCAGAGGTGACCTAGTTTCTACTTCAAGCTACTGCTTTGCTCAAAGGGTTTTAATCCTTCGTCTCTTGTATCCATATCTCCCTCACCAGTGTGTATGCTAGTAGTGACGGTATATTGTGTAGCGCCCCGAGGCTCCCTTTGAGGTAATAGAAGGCATAGTACTGGGGGTAGAATACATGTATTCTGGGAACAGAGGGCTTGGGGGCTGTTGGCACGACCCAAAGGCCGACCAACCGGCTCAGTACAATATGGCCACCCAAGTGACCTAAATCGTTAGTTCGAACAAACAAAGTATTACACAGCCCCTCTCTTCTTTCGAGCGTCGTCCCCGACGCTCCCCTTGGTCAGCCTCCCGTGTCAGCCATCACAACGTAATCAGTGCTGTGAGAAGCGTCCACGAGCTAACCGTCCCAGTTGTCGAGATTCGAACGCATGTGTTCCTGTAGTCCCATCAATTCCGCGTAGCACTCGGTGCAGCAAATGCGCGCTCCTTGGCCATCCCTCCCACGACAATGTGGTCCAATGAAAGATGGAGGTACGAATCCAAGTTTTCGAATGGGTCGAGACACACAGCACATATTGCGATTCCAGGCTTAATTGATACCGTAGAAGAAACGCGAGGGCGTCGTAGAAACCTGAGCAAATGTGGCGGTCGGGCGTCATAGGAACAAAATGCATGCGATCCAAGTGTGCAAAGCATAAAACCATGCCGTCGAATGGCGTGCTGCACATTCTGCATCTGTGGATGCGCACTTTGACGAAGAACGACGAGTCGCCCAAGGAAAAAAGAGAGAGCTTACAAGAAGATGCTTGACCACAACGTCACAGGTCCCTCTTGGCAGTCCCACTGGGCTTAGAGTCCACGGCTAGTGTCGCTTCGGTTGTTAATAGCTTCCCTGTCGAACACGAGTGCGAGGGAGACGTCGAAGATAAATGTCGACCTCAACCCCTCTGGTAGGAGATACCAAAAGGTTCTCCCCTCCATAGCACATGCACTTCTTTCATGCTGCCAAAATTTGCCCAGAAGCGGCATGGAACAGGATAAAATCCATCAAAGTCGGGTCCGCTTTCCGCTGCCACCAATGTAGCGTCCCGAGACTCCCTTTAGGGTAAAAGAAAGCATAGTACTAAGGATAGAATACATGTATTCTGGAAACAGAGGGCTTGGGGACTGTTGGCACGGCCCAAAGGCCGACCAACCGGCTAAGTACAATATGGCCACCCAAGTGACCGAAACCGGTAGTTCGAACAAACAAAGCATTACATATTGGGCCTAGTAAAATGCCTATAGTAATAATTAACTAAGTGGGTTTTTAATCTCAGGTGAAGATGGCTGCATGAGTTGTCACTTGCACGCTAGAACGAAATTGGAATTGTGTGTACTAGGAGCGCAGCTCTTAGTCGTCACGACTTCTTATTATGGGCTAAAATTCAGCCTCGTGAGTTAACAGGAAAAGTGGTGCCGAATGGTTTGGCATGGGCGATCTGGAGTGCTCTTGACGTCTATTTGGTAATGCCCTCTATCACCAAGACGGAGGTGAAAGACGTTGGTTGGGACTGGCACGCAGTGAGGAAGTGAAGTGCAAATGTTGAGGCAACCTTTGGCCTAAGCTTGGTGGAGTGTCTGCGTGGTAGGATTTCTGCACCGATGTCGGTTCTTCCATGGTGTGTAGCTTGCAAATGTTAATTTTTGGGTGGTTCATGGTTGCCATCCTTGGTTTTGCGTTTACAACTACTCTTTGATGCCTGATTGTGAAATATTTTCATCTGCTCAGTTGCTTCTCCCACATAACGCATCCATGCTCTGTTAAACATTCCTCTCCGTCTCACAATGACACCAGTTTTCTCACAGACAAGGGAGGCTATGCGACAAAGGCAGTGATCGACACCCCATTGTTGAAGCCACACTCTTCCACCACCTTCATTCTCCTGCTGCAGCTCTACCACCGCGGCCACGAAGCAAGAGATCGTTGACGGTGTCCTGGACAGGTCGTTCTCCTCCGCCTGCCACTGTGTCGCACTCAGTGTTTACGCAGGCGAGGTATAAAGTTTCACAACCAGCGCGTCTTTGGCGTTCTCTCTCCCTCACCGTGCGTCTAGTTTACCAAATTCCTCGTGACAGTGATGACTCATACCCACTAAATCGCCACTTCCGTGCATCCCTGTTTGAAGTGGCACGGTTCCATGACACCATTACTGACTGGTGGGTCGAGGTTACCACCGAAGTTGTGATGGTTCTTGCTGCATCTGAAACAGGGGGTAGTACAGCTGACGGTTCTGTTACTATCGCTGCTTCGTTGTTGGTCAGGCATGTGTTTGGTTGCACAGGATCTGGAGCTGATGGAAGCTGACCACGTGGTTCGTGCTGTTCATTGGTGCCTTACGGGAGGGGAGGAAAGGGGGTTCGAGACTCTTGCTTTGTCCAAAATGTAAATTCCTCTTTTCCTATGGCATTCATTGAATTAAATCTGACATTTTTGGTCGATTGGTAGTAATTTGAAGTTCAATCTAAATTCTTGAATTGTCTCCTTTTCTCTAGTTAGCCGAGAGTTGCTAAAGATTCTTACCACCTGACTACTACCTCGATGCAGCTTTAGAGTTCCCTTCGCTGATGCTGCCCTAGTGCCTGTGCTGTATCTGTGTGATCACTGCCCGCATACGTTATCCTTTTACATAATGCAGAATTTGTGAGCCTTGTTTGCTAAGATTATAATATTGGGACTGACGTTTGGTCGTCGAATATGGACGGTTGCATTGTACATCAAACTTGGGTTTAGGCAACACGATAGGTGACTCAAATCGACTGGACCTACTGGAAATTTGTCAACCTCATGCAAACTCGCCTTTGTTGTTTCTAAATGCCTATAGCAAGTTTGTGTAGTTAATGTCAAGCAATATTTATTCGCTTATCATCTGTACTTTTGCTGTTGCCAAGCCGTGGGGTGCTTGTTAATGCATCAGATGGTTTCTGATGGGACCCTCTATGGCGCGTTGTAAAGCGCGTTTCTTGCGTTCTTGCAGAAATCCTACCACGCAGACACTCCACCAAGCTTAGGCCAAAGGTTGCCTCAACATTTGCACTTCACTTCTCACTGCGTGCCAGTCCCAACCAACGTCTAAGTGGTGAGGCGTCAAAATGATTACAATATTTAGCCAAATAGAAGTTTTCAATGAACAATGCAGATGGCTGCTGCTTATTGTGCAAATATGCCACGACAATGTGGTCCAATGAAAGATGGAGGTACGAATCCAAGTTTTCGAATGGGTCGAGACACACACAGCACATATTGCGATTCCAGGCTTAATTGATACCGTAGAAGAAACGCGAGGGCGTCGTAGAAACCTGAGCAAATGTGGCGGTCGGGCGTCATAGGAACAAAATGCATGCGATCCAAGTGTGCAAAGCATAAAACCATGCCGTCGAATGGCGTGCTGCACATTCTGCATCTGTGGATGCGCACTTTGACGAAGAACGACGAGTCGCCCAAGGAAAAAAGAGAGAGCTTACAGAAGATGCTTGACCACACGTCACAGGTCCCTCTTGGCAGTTCACTGGGCTTAGAGCGAAAGATGTCAGAGACAGTCGCTATGGCACTAACAACTTATACAAATGCTATTACGCATGAATTGAATAAACGCATGTTAAACTTGACGAAAATTTGTACCGGCAGGAAGTACAAGAATTGAACTCATTAATAAACATTGCAGCAATATTTACAAATATTAAATGAGATGTATTGAGATGCCTTGCTTAATGTGTCATGTCATAGGCAAGGATTCTGCCCCCAGTACTATGCCTTCTTTTACCTTAAAGGGAGCCTTGGGACGCTACAGTAACATTCATCTCTAACATATTTCATCTCAGTTAGCCAAGGCAGCATTAGGATCAGTGATGGCGGGTTTTTTTTAATCACTTCCTCGCACAAATTGGCTTTAATCACTGATACTATAGAAGAAGTTAAGCAAGGGACATACGAAGCCCAATGGATGCCAGGTCCAACGCTTAGAAAATTGTGTCACTTATTAATTATTATTATAGGCATTTTACTAGGCCCAATATGTAATGCTTGTGTTTGTTCGAACTACCGGTTTCGGTCACTTGGGTGGCCATATGTACTTAGCCGGTGGTCGGCCTTTGGGCCGTGCAACAGTCCCCAAGCCCTCTGTTTCAGAATAATGTATTCTTCCTAGTACTATGCTTCTTTTACCTAAAGGGAGTCTCGGGACGCTACATTGGTGGCAGCGGGAAAGCGGACCCGACTTTGATGGATTTTATCCTGTTCCATGCCGCTTCTGGCAAATTTTGGCAGCATGAAAGAAGTGCGGTGCTATGGAGGGAGAACCTTTTGGTATCTCCTACCAGAGGGGTTGAGGTCGACATTTATCTTCGACGTCTCCCTCGCACTCGTGTTCGACAGGGAAGCATTAACAACCGAAGCGACACTAGCCGTGGACTCTAAGCCCAGTGGGACTGCCAAGAGGGACCTGTGACGTTGTGGTCAAGCATCTTCTGTAAGCTTCTCTTTTTTCCTTGGGCGACTCGTCGTTCTTCGTCAAAGTGCGCATCCACAGATGCAGAATGTGCAGCACGCATTCGACGGCATGGTTTTATGCTTTGCACACTTGGATCGCATGCATTTTGTTCCTATGAGACCCCCGACCGCCACATTTGCTCAGGTTTCTACGACGCCCTCGCGTTTCTTCTACGGTATCAATAAGCCTGGAATCG
>CM010316.2:11731722-11755879 GCA_001923025.3 Taenia multiceps
TGGTTAGATTGAAGAAATTTAGCTTCACATCATCGATTTAGCCCACGTGAACTCAGATTTGATTAGATAGAGAATTTAGCTTCACTTCATCGATTAGGCCCACGTGAACTCAGATTTGATGTTAGATTGAAGAAATTTAGCTTCACATTCGTCGATTTAGCCACGTGAACTCAGATTTGATGGTTAGATTGAAGAAATTTAGCTTCACATTCATCGATTTAGCCCAGTGAACTCAGATTTGATGGTTAGATTGAAGAAATTTAGCTTCACATTCATCGATTTAGCCCACGTGAACTCATTTGATGGTTAGATTGAAGAAATTTAGCTTCACATTCGTCGATTTAGCCCACGTGAACTCAGATTTGATGTTAGATTGAAGAAATTTAGCTTCACATTCATCGATTTAGCCCCTGAACTCAGATTTGATGGTTAGATTGAAGAGATTTAGCTTCACATTCTCGATTTAGCCCACTGAACTAGATTTGATGGTTAGATTGAAGAAATTTAGCTTCACATTCGTCGATTTAGCCCACGTGAACTCAGATTTGATGGTTAGATTGAAGAATTTAGCTTCACATTCGTCGATTTAGCCCACGTGAACTCAGATTTGATGGTTAGATTGAAGAAATTTAGCTTCACATTCATCGATTTAGCCCACGTGAACTCTATTTGATGGTTTTGAAAATTTAGCTTCACATTCGTCGATTAGCCCACGTGAACTCAGATTTGATGGTTAGATTGAAGAAATTTAGCTTCCATCTCGATTTAGCCCACGTGAACTCAGATTTGATGGTTAGATTGAAGAAATTTAGCTTCACATTCGTCGATTTAGCCCACGTGAACTCAGATTTGATGGTTAGATTGAAGAAATTTAGCTTCACATTCATCGATTTAGCCCACGTGAACTCGATTTGATGGTTAGATTGAAGAAATTTAGCTTCACATTCATCGATTTAGCCCACGTGAACTCAGATTTGATGGTTAGATTGAAGAATTTAGCTTCACATTCGTCGATTTAGCCCACGTGAACTCAGATTTGATGGTTATTGAAGAAATTTAGCTTCACATTCGTCGATTTAGCCCACGTGAACTCAGATTTGATGGTTAGATTGAAGAAATTTAGCTTCACATTCATCGATTTAGCCCACGTGAACTCAGATTTGATGGTTAGATTGAAGAAATTTAGCTTCACATTCGTCGATTTAGCCCACGTGAACTCAGATTTGATGGTTAGATTGAAGAAATTTAGCTTCACATTCGTCGATTTAGCCCACGTGAACTCAGATTTGATGGTTGGATTGAAGAAATTTAGCTTCACATTCATCGATTTAGCCCACGTGAACTCAGATTTGATGGTTAGATTGAAGAAATTTAGCTTCACATTCGTCGATTTAGCCCACGTGAACTCAGATTTGATGGTTAGATTGAAGAAATTTAGCTTCACATTCATCGATTTAGCCCACGTGAACTCAGATTTGATGGTTAGATTGAAGAAATTTAGCTTCACATTCGTCGATTTAGCCCACGTGAACTCAGATTTGATGGTTAGATTGAAGAAATTTAGCTTCACATCGATTTAGCCCACGTGAACTCAGATTTGATGGTTAGATTGAAGAATTTAGCTTCATTCATCGATTTAGCCCACGTGAACTCAGATTTGATGGTTAGATTGAAGAAATTTAGCTTCACATTCATCGATTTAGCCCACGTGAACTCAGATTTGATGGTTAGATTGAAGAAATTTAGCTTCACATTCGTCGATTTAGCCCACGTGAACTCAGATTTGATGGTTAGATTGAAGAAATTTAGCTTCACATTCGTCGATTTAGCCCACGTGAACTCAGATTTGATGGTTAGATTGAAGAAATTTAGCTTCACATTCGTCGATTTAGCCCACGTGAACTCAGATTTGATGGTTAGATTGAAGAATTTAGCTTCACATTCGTCGATTTAGCCCACGTGAACTCAGATTTGATGGTTAGATTGAAGAAATTTAGCTTCACATTCGTCGATTTAGCCCACGTGAACTCAGATTTGATGGTTAGATTGAAGAAATTTAGCTTCACATTCTCGATTTAGCCCACGTGAACTCAGATTTGATGGTTAGATTGAAGAAATTTAGCTTCACATTCATCGATTTAGCCCACGTGAACTCAGATTTGATGGTTAGATTGAAGAAATTTAGCTTCACATTCGTCGATTTAGCCCACGTGAACTCAGATTTGATGGTTAGATTGAAGAAATTTAGCTTCACATTCGTCGATTTAGCCCACGTGAACTCAGATTTGATGGTTAGATTGAAGAAATTTAGCTTCACATTCGTCGATTTAGCCCACGTGAACTCAGATTTGATGGTTAGATTGAAGAAATTTAGCTTCACATTCGTCGATTTAGCCCACGTGAACTCAGATTTGATGGTTAGATTGAAGAAATTTAGCTTCACATTCATCGATTTAGCCCACGTGAACTCAGATTTGATGGTTAAGAGAAATTTAGCTTCACATTCGTCGATTTAGCCCACGTGAACTCAGATTTGATGGTTAGATTGAAGAAATTTAGCTTCACATTCGTCGATTTAGCCCACGTGAACTCAGATTTGATGGTTAGATTGAAGAAATTTAGCTTCACATTCGTCGATTTAGCCCACGTGAACTCAGATTTGATGGTTAGATTGAAGAATTTAGCTTCACATTCATCGATTTAGCCCACGTGAACTCAGATTTGATGGTTAGATTGAAGAAATTTAGCTTCACATTCATCGATTTAGCCCACGTGAACTCAGATTTGATGGTTAGATTGAAGAAATTTAGCTTCACATTCATCGATTTAGCCCACGTGAACTCAGATTTGATGGTTAGATTGAAGAAATTTAGCTTCACATTCGTCAATTTAGCCCACGTGAACTCAGATTTGATGGTTAGATTGAAGAAATTTAGCTTCACATTCGTCGATTTAGCCCACGTGAACTCAGATTTGATGGTTAGATTGAAGAAATTTAGCTTCACATTCATCGATTTAGCCCACGTGAACTCAGATTTGATGGTTAGATTGAAGAAATTTAGCTTCACATTCGTCGATTTAGCCCACGTGAACTCAGATTTGATGGTTAGATTGAAGAAATTTAGCTTCACATTCGTCGATTTAGCCCACGTGAACTCAGATTTGATGGTTAGATTGAAGAAATTTAGCTTCACTTCATCGATTTAGCCCGTGAACTCAGATTTGATGGTTAGATTGAAGAAATTTAGCTTCACATTCGTCGATTTAGCCCACGTGAACTCAGATTTGATGGTTAGATTGAAGAAATTTAGCTTCACATTCGTCGATTTAGCCCACGTGAACTCAGATTTGATGGTTAGATTGAAGAAATTTAGCTTCACATTCGTCGATTTAGCCCACGTGAACTCAGATTTGATGGTTAGATTGAAGAAATTTAGCTTCACATTCATCGATTTAGCCCACGTGAACTCAGATTTGATGGTTAGATTGAAGAAATTTAGCTTCACATTCGTCGATTTAGCCCACGTGAACTCAGATTTGATGGTTAGATTGAAGAAATTTAGCTTCACATTCATCGATTTAGCCCACGTGAACTCAGATTTGATGGTTAGATTGAAGAAATTTAGCTTCACATTCATCGATTTAGCCCACGTGAACTCAGATTTGATGGTTAGATTGAAGAAATTTAGCTTCACATTCGTCGATTTAGCCCACGTGAACTCAGATTTGATGGTTAGATTGAAGAAATTTAGCTTCACATTCATCGATTTAGCCCACGTGAACTCAGATTTGATGGTTAGATTGAAGAAATTTAGCTTCACATTCGCGATTTAGCCCACGTGAACTCAGATTTGATGGTTAGATTGAGAAATTTAGCTTCACATTCATCGATTTAGCCCACGTGAACTCAGATTTGATGGTTAGATTGAAGAAATTTAGCTTCACATTCGCGATTTAGCCCACGTGAACTCAGATTTGATGGTTAGATTGAAGAAATTTAGCTTCATTCATCGATTTAGCCCACGTGAACTCAGATTTGATGGTTAGATTGAAGAAATTTAGCTTCACATTCATCGATTTAGCCCACGTGAACTCAGATTTGATGGTTAGATTGAAGAAATTTAGCTTCACATTCGTCGATTTAGCCCACGTGAACTCAGATTTGATGGTTAGATTGAAGAATTTAGCTTCACATTCATCGATTTAGCCCACGTGAACTCAGATTTGATGGTTAGATTGAAGAAATTTAGCTTCACATTCATCGATTTAGCCCACGTGAACTCAGATTTGATGGTTAGATTGAAGAAATTTAGCTTCACATTCGTCGATTTAGCCCACGTGAACTCAGATTTGATGGTTAGATTGAAGAAATTTAGCTTCACATTCATCGATTTAGCCCACGTGAACTCAGATTTGATGGTTAGATTGAAGAAATTTAGCTTCACATTCATCGATTTAGCCCACGTGAACTCAGATTTGATGGTTAGATTGAAGAAATTTAGCTTCACATTCATCGATTTAGCCCACGTGAACTCAGATTTGATGGTTAGATTGAAGAAATTTAGCTTCACATTCGTCGATTTAGCCCACGTGAACTCAGATTTGATGGTTAGATTGAAGAAATTTAGCTTCACATTCGTCGATTTAGCCCACGTGAACTCAGATTTGATGGTTAGATTGAAGAAATTTAGCTTCACATTCATCGATTTAGCCCACGTGAACTCAGATTTGATGGTTAGATTGAAGAAATTTAGCTTCACATTCGTCGATTTAGCCCACGTGAACTCAGATTTGATGGTTAGATTGAAGAAATTTAGCTTCACATTCGATTTAGCCCACGTGAACTCAGATTTGATGGTTAGATTGAAGAAATTTAGCTTCACATTCATCGATTTAGCCCACGTGAACTCAGATTTGATGGTTAGATTGAAGAAATTTAGCTTCACATTCGTCGATTTAGCCCACGTGAACTCAGATTTGATGGTTAGATTGAAGAAATTTAGCTTCACATTCATCGATTTAGCCCACGTGAACTCAGATTTGATGGTTAGATTGAAGAAATTTAGCTTCACATTCATCGATTTAGCCCACGTGAACTCAGATTTGATGGTTAGATTGAAGAAATTTAGCATCGCATTCATCGATTTAGCCCACGTGAACTCAGATTTGATGGTTAGATTGAAGAAATTTAGCTTCACATTCGTCGATTTAGCCCACGTGAACTCAGATTTGATGGTTAGATTGAAGAAATTTAGCTTCACATTCGTCGATTTAGCCCACGTGAACTCAGATTTGATGGTTAGATTGAAGAAATTTAGCTTCACATTCATCGATTTAGCCCACGTGAACTCAGATTTGATGGTTAGATTGAAGAAATTTAGCTTCACATTCATCGATTTAGCCCACGTGAACTCAGATTTGATGGTTAGATTGAAGAAATTTAGCTTCACATTCATCGATTTAGCCCACGTGAACTCAGATTTGATGGTTAGATTGAAGAAATTTAGCTTCACATTCATCGATTTAGCCCACGTGAACTCAGATTTGATGGTTAGATTGAAGAAATTTAGCTTCACATTCATCGATTTAGCCCACGTGAACTCAGATTTGATGGTTAGATTGAAGAAATTTAGCTTCACATTCATCGATTTAGCCCACGTGAACTCAGATTTGATGGTTAGATTGAAGAAATTTAGCTTCACATTCATCGATTTAGCCCACGTGAACTCAGATTTGATGGTTAGATTGAAGAAATTTAGCTTCACATTCATCGATTTAGCCCACGTGAACTCAGATTTGATGGTTAGATTGAAGAAATTTAGCTTCACATTCATCGATTTAGCCCACGTGAACTCAGATTTGATGGTTAGATTGAAGAAATTTAGCTTCACATTCGTCGATTTAGCCCACGTGAACTCAGATTTGATGGTTAGATTGAAGAAATTTAGCTTCACATTCATCGATTTAGCCCACGTGAACTCAGATTTGATGGTTAGATTGAAGAAATTTAGCTTCACATTCATCGATTTAGCCCACGTGAACTCAGATTTGATGGTTAGATTGAAGAAATTTAGCTTCACATTCATCGATTTAGCCCACGTGAACTCAGATTTGATGGTTAGATTGAAGAAATTTAGCTTCTCATTCATCGATTTAGCCCACGTGAACTCAGATTTGATGGTTAGATTGAAGAAATTTAGCTTCACATTCATCGATTTAGCCCACGTGAACTCAGATTTGATGGTTAGATTGAAGAAATTTAGCTTCACATTCGTCGATTTAGCCCACGTGAACTCAGATTTGATGGTTAGATTGAAGAAATTTAGCTTCACATTCGTCGATTTAGCCCACGTGAACTCAGATTTGATGGTTAGATTGAAGAAATTTAGCTTCACATTCGTCGATTTAGCCCACGTGAACTCAGATTTGATGGTTAGATTGAAGAAATTTAGCTTCACATTCATCGATTTAGCCCACGTGAACTCAGATTTGATGGTTAGATTGAAGAAATTTAGCTTCACATTCGTCGATTTAGCCCACGTGAACTCAGATTTGATGGTTAGATTGAAGAAATTTAGCTTCACATTCGTCGATTTAGCCCACGTGAACTCAGATTTGATGGTTAGATTGAAGAAATTTAGCTTCACATTCATCGATTTAGCCCACGTGAACTCAGATTTGATGGTTAGATTGAAGAAATTTAGCTTCACATTCGTCGATTTAGCCCACGTGAACTCAGATTTGATGGTTAGATTGAAGAAATTTAGCTTCACATTCATCGATTTAGCCCACGTGAACTCAGATTTGATGGTTAGATTGAAGAAATTTAGCTTCACATTCGTCGATTTAGCCCACGTGAACTCAGATTTGATGGTTAGATTGAAGAAATTTAGCTTCACATTCATCGATTTAGCCCACGTGAACTCAGATTTGATGGTTAGATTGAAGAAATTTAGCTTCACATTCGTCGATTTAGCCCACGTGAACTCAGATTTGATGGTTAGATTGAAGAAATTTAGCTTCACATTCATCGATTTAGCCCACGTGAACTCAGATTTGATGGTTAGATTGAAGAAATTTAGCTTCACATTCGTCGATTTAGCCCACGTGAACTCAGATTTGATGGTTAGATTGAAGAAATTTAGCTTCACATTCGTCGATTTAGCCCACGTGAACTCAGATTTGATGGTTAGATTGAAGAAATTTAGCTTCACATTCGTCGATTTAGCCCACGTGAACTCAGATTTGATGGTTAGATTGAAGAAATTTAGCTTCACATTCGTCGATTTAGCCCACGTGAACTCAGATTTGATGGTTAGATTGAAGAAATTTAGCTTCACATTCGTCGATTTAGCCCACGTGAACTCAGATTTGATGGTTAGATTGAAGAAATTTAGCTTCACATTCGTCGATTTAGCCCACGTGAACTCAGATTTGATGGTTAGATTGAAGAAATTTAGCTTCACATTCGTCGATTTAGCCCACGTGAACTCAGATTTGATGGTTAGATTGAAGAAATTTAGCTTCACATTCCTCGATTTAGCCCACGTGAACTCAGATTTGATGGTTAGATTGAAGAAATTTAGCTTCACATTCGTCGATTTAGCCCACGTGAACTCAGATTTGATGGTTAGATTGAAGAAATTTAGCTTCACATTCGTCGATTTAGCCCACGTGAACTCAGATTTGATGGTTAGATTGAAGAAATTTAGCTTCACATTCATCGATTTAGCCCACGTGAACTCAGATTTGATGGTTAGATTGAAGAAATTTAGCTTCACATTCGTCGATTTAGCCCACGTGAACTCAGATTTGATGGTTAGATTGAAGAAATTTAGCTTCACATTCATCGATTTAGCCCACGTGAACTCAGATTTGATGGTTAGATTGAAGAAATTTAGCTTCACATTCGTCGATTTAGCCCACGTGAACTCAGATTTGATGGTTAGATTGAAGAAATTTAGCTTCACATTCGTCGATTTAGCCCACGTGAACTCAGATTTGATGGTTAGATTGAAGAAATTTAGCTTCACATTCGTCGATTTAGCCCACGTGAACTCAGATTTGATGGTTAGATTGAAGAAATTTAGCTTCACATTCATCGATTTAGCCCACGTGAACTCAGATTTGATGGTTAGATTGAAGAAATTTAGCTTCACATTCCTCGATTTAGCCCACGTGAACTCAGATTTGATGGTTAGATTGAAGAAATTTAGCTTCACATTCGTCGATTTAGCCCACGTGAACTCAGATTTGATGGTTAGATTGAAGAAATTTAGCTTCACATTCATCGATTTAGCCCACGTGAACTCAGATTTGATGGTTAGATTGAAGAAATTTAGCTTCACATTCGTCGATTTAGCCCACGTGAACTCAGATTTGATGGTTAGATTGAAGAAATTTAGCTTCACATTCGTCGATTTAGCCCACGTGAACTCAGATTTGATGGTTAGATTGAAGAAATTTAGCTTCACATTCATCGATTTAGCCCACGTGAACTCAGATTTGATGGTTAGATTGAAGAAATTTAGCTTCACATTCGTCGATTTAGCCCACGTGAACTCAGATTTGATGGTTAGATTGAAGAAATTTAGCTTCACATTCGTCGATTTAGCCCACGTGAACTCAGATTTGATGGTTAGATTGAAGAAATTTAGCTTCACATTCGTCGATTTAGCCCACGTGAACTCAGATTTGATGGTTAGATTGAAGAAATTTAGCTTCACATTCGTCGATTTAGCCCACGTGAACTCAGATTTGATGGTTAGATTGAAGAAATTTAGCTTCACATTCGTCGATTTAGCCCACGTGAACTCAGATTTGATGGTTAGATTGAAGAAATTTAGCTTCACATTCATCGATTTAGCCCACGTGAACTCAGATTTGATGGTTAGATTGAAGAAATTTAGCTTCACATTCGTCGATTTAGCCCACGTGAACTCAGATTTGATGGTTAGATTGAAGAAATTTAGCTTCACATTCGTCGATTTAGCCCACGTGAACTCAGATTTGATGGTTAGATTGAAGAAATTTAGCTTCACATTCGTCGATTTAGCCCACGTGAACTCAGATTTGATGGTTAGATTGAAGAAATTTAGCTTCACATTCGTCGATTTAGCCCACGTGAACTCAGATTTGATGGTTAGATTGAAGAAATTTAGCTTCACATTCGTCGATTTAGCCCACGTGAACTCAGATTTGATGGTTAGATTGAAGAAATTTAGCTTCACATTCGTCGATTTAGCCCACGTGAACTCAGATTTGATGGTTAGATTGAAGAAATTTAGCTTCACATTCGTCGATTTAGCCCACGTGAACTCAGATTTGATGGTTAGATTGAAGAAATTTAGCTTCACATTCGTCGATTTAGCCCACGTGAACTCAGATTTGATGGTTAGATTGAAGAAATTTAGCTTCACATTCGTCGATTTAGCCCACGTGAACTCAGATTTGATGGTTAGATTGAAGAAATTTAGCTTCACATTCGTCGATTTAGCCCACGTGAACTCAGATTTGATGGTTAGATTGAAGAAATTTAGCTTCACATTCGTCGATTTAGCCCACGTGAACTCAGATTTGATGGTTAGATTGAAGAAATTTAGCTTCACATTCGTCGATTTAGCCCACGTGAACTCAGATTTGATGGTTAGATTGAAGAAATTTAGCTTCACATTCATCGATTTAGCCCACGTGAACTCAGATTTGATGGTTAGATTGAAGAAATTTAGCTTCACATTCGTCGATTTAGCCCACGTGAACTCAGATTTGATGGTTAGATTGAAGAAATTTAGCTTCACATTCGTCGATTTAGCCCACGTGAACTCAGATTTGATGGTTAGATTGAAGAAATTTAGCTTCACATTCGATTTAGCCCACGTGAACTCAGATTTGATGGTTAGATTGAAGAAATTTAGCTTCACATTCGTCGATTTAGCCCACGTGAACTCAGATTTGATGGTTAGATTGAAGAAATTTAGCTTCACATTCGTCGATTTAGCCCACGTGAACTCAGATTTGATGGTTAGATTGAAGAAATTTAGCTTCACATTCGTCGATTTAGCCCACGTGAACTCAGATTTGATGGTTAGATTGAAGAAATTTAGCTTCACATTCGTCGATTTAGCCCACGTGAACTCAGATTTGATGGTTAGATTGAAGAAATTTAGCTTCACATTCGTCGATTTAGCCCACGTGAACTCAGATTTGATGGTTAGATTGAAGAAATTTAGCTTCACATTCATCGATTTAGCCCACGTGAACTCAGATTTGATGGTTAGATTGAAGAAATTTAGCTTCACATTCGTCGATTTAGCCCACGTGAACTCAGATTTGATGGTTAGATTGAAGAATTTAGCTTCACATTCCGATTTAGCCCACGTGAACTCAGATTTGATGGTTAGATTGAAGAATTTAGCTTCACATTCATCGATTTAGCCCACGTGAACTCAGATTTGATGGTTAGATTGAAGAAATTTAGCTTCACATTCGTCGATTTAGCCCACGTGAACTCAGATTTGATGGTTAGATTGAAGAAATTTAGCTTCACATTCATCGATTTAGCCCACGTGAACTCAGATTTGATGGTTAGATTGAAGAAATTTAGCTTCACATTCATCGATTTAGCCCACGTGAACTCAGATTTGATGGTTAGATTGAAGAAATTTAGCTTCACATTCGTCGATTTAGCCCACGTGAACTCAGATTTGATGGTTAGATTGAAGAAATTTAGCTTCACATTCATCGATTTAGCCCACGTGAACTCAGATTTGATGGTTAGATTGAAGAAATTTAGCTTCACATTCTCGATTTAGCCCACGTGAACTCAGATTTGATGGTTAGATTGAAGAAATTTAGCTTCACATTCGATTTAGCCCACGTGAACTCAGATTTGATGGTTAGATTGAAGAAATTTAGCTTCACATTCGTCGATTTAGCCCACGTGAACTCAGATTTGATGGTTAGATTGAAGAAATTTAGCTTCACATTCGTCGATTTAGCCCACGTGAACTCAGATTTGATGGTTAGATTGAAGAAATTTAGCTTCACATTCATCGATTTAGCCCACGTGAACTCAGATTTGATGGTTAGATTGAAGAAATTTAGCTTCACATTCATCGATTTAGCCCACGTGAACTCAGATTTGATGGTTAGATTGAAGAAATTTAGCTTCACATTCGTCGATTTAGCCCACGTGAACTCAGATTTGATGGTTAGATTGAAGAAATTTAGCTTCACATTCGTCGATTTAGCCCACGTGAACTCAGATTTGATGGTTAGATTGAAGAAATTTAGCTTCACATTCGTCGATTTAGCCCACGTGAACTCAGATTTGATGGTTAGATTGAAGAAATTTAGCTTCACATTCGTCGATTTAGCCCACGTGAACTCAGATTTGATGGTTAGATTGAAGAAATTTAGCTTCACATTCGTCGATTTAGCCCACGTGAACTCAGATTTGATGGTTAGATTGAAGAAATTTAGCTTCACATTCGTCGATTTAGCCCACGTGAACTCAGATTTGATGGTTAGATTGAAGAAATTTAGCTTCACATTCGTCGATTTAGCCCACGTGAACTCAGATTTGATGGTTAGATTGAAATTTAGCTTCACATTCATCGATTTAGCCCACGTGAACTCAGATTTGATGGTTAGATTGAAGAAATTTAGCTTCACATTCATCGATTTAGCCCACGTGAACTCAGATTTGATGGTTAGATTGAAGAAATTTAGCTTCACATTCGTCGATTTAGCCCACGTGAACTCAGATTTGATGGTTAGATTGAAGAAATTTAGCTTCACATTCATCGATTTAGCCCACGTGAACTCAGATTTGATGGTTAGATTGAAGAAATTTAGCTTCACTTTCATCGATTTAGCCCACGTGAACTCAGATTTGATGGTTAGATTGAAGAAATTTAGCTTCACATTCGTCGATTTAGCCCACGTGAACTCAGATTTGATGGTTAGATTGAAGAAATTTAGCTTCACATTCGTCGATTTAGCCCACGTGAACTCAGATTTGATGGTTAGATTGAAGAAATTTAGCTTCACATTCGTCGATTTAGCCCACGTGAACTCAGATTTGATGGTTAGATTGAAGAAATTTAGCTTCACATTCATCGATTTAGCCCACGTGAACTCAGATTTGATGGTTAGATTGAAGAAATTTAGCTTCACATCATCGATTTAGCCCACGTGAACTCAGATTTGATGGTTAGATTGAAGAAATTTAGCTTCACATTCATCGATTTAGCCCACGTGAACTCAGATTTGATGGTTAGATTGAAGAAATTTAGCTTCACATTCGTCGATTTAGCCCACGTGAACTCAGATTTGATGGTTAGATTGAAGAAATTTAGCTTCACATTCGTCGATTTAGCCCACGTGAACTCAGATTTGATGGTTAGATTGAAGAAATTTAGCTTCACATTCATCGATTTAGCCCACGTGAACTCAGATTTGATGGTTAGATTGAAGAAATTTAGCTTCACATTCATCGATTTAGCCCACGTGAACTCAGATTTGATGGTTAGATTGAAGAAATTTAGCTTCACATTCATCGATTTAGCCCACGTGAACTCAGATTTGATGGTTAGATTGAAGAAATTTAGCTTCACATTCATCGATTTAGCCCACGTGAACTCAGATTTGATGGTTAGATTGAAGAAATTTAGCTTCACATTCGTCGATTTAGCCCACGTGAACTCAGATTTGATGGTTAGATTGAAGAAATTTAGCTTCACATTCGTCGATTTAGCCCACGTGAACTCAGATTTGATGGTTAGATTGAAGAAATTTAGCTTCACATTCATCGATTTAGCCCACGTGAACTCAGATTTGATGGTTAGATTGAAGAAATTTAGCTTCACATTCATCGATTTAGCCCACGTGAACTCAGATTTGATGGTTAGATTGAAGAAATTTAGCTTCACATTCGTCGATTTAGCCCACGTGAACTCAGATTTGATGGTTAGATTGAAGAAATTTAGCTTCACATTCGTCGATTTAGCCCACGTGAACTCAGATTTGATGGTTAGATTGAAGAAATTTAGCTTCACATTCGTCGATTTAGCCCACGTGAACTCAGATTTGATGTTCAGATTGAAGAAATTTAGCTTCTACATCGTCGATTTAGCCCACGTGAACTCAGTTTGATGGTCAGTTTGAAGATTCCTACGAGGTCATATATTGTGAATTTACACTCATGGAAGTGCATCACACAACCGAACTACTATCCAAATGGATTTATTCGAACCAACGTTGATACCATTCTTTTATGTGCAATAAAATAGGGGTTGGAATTCCACACACTACGACTTAACTCACTGTTATTGTACCTGCAGAGTTCAAAGCATTATGCGTTTTCAGCTTTCCACTCGGATCCGTACCTACCACTATCTCGAATATGCATCTGCCACGTTACTGGCCCTGTTGATTTGATGTATGGTAAAAACCAATCTCGTTTTGTTATTCCTCAACTACTGTGCTATTAATGCAGACTCTAAATCATCGATTGGTCTTAATGTCGTATTTTCTTACTGCCAACTAGAGTAAATTGCTGTTCAGTTTCCATGATCAGTGCAGGTGGTTTGAGCAGGTTGGATCGTTGGATATTAAGGTTGCTAATGCTATGTGCCTACAAATCCATTTATGTCCACCATGTGAGCGATGCATCCACTATGTTATTGCTTACCGATTCTTTACGATGAGTACCTTGAGCCAGCTATTTGCGCGCGTGTCCAAACATGCACACTCTGACAGTCCCATTGCAGCATCACCACGCCGGTGTCGCTGCCAGTCTTGCTCATGGATTCTAAGATAAAATGTCTTCACTACTGCATCTGTGCTTAGGGGCATTTGTATGGCGAAATCAGCACTTGATTCGATATTCACCGACGTGGGATTTTTTGGTAAACTATTATCGCATAAGGAGGAGAGACGTCAATTTAGTACTTCCAGTGTGATGGTACCGAAAGATAATTTGCTAGTTCCAAACCTTTTAGAGTTCTTCTGACCATGATGGTTAGAACCTAAATTGCAATGCGGACAGGAAATGGACTGTTCAACCACCATTGCAAGGTCACAAGATGCAATCAATTTCCACGACATATTCAAAAGTCGTCAAGAGTTTGCTTCCTCTTACAATGTGCAGAAACAGAGTATCGATATGCGAGCCGCATTCGCGTCTAGAGAGCTTATTACAATTCTTCTTTGCCACCTTATTTTGTACCCTGAGCTATCATCTTTCTGCATGATTTGAATCACCACATTATTATCCACTCAGTTTGTTGGATTTTCTACGGATGTCTGCAACATCTCCACCCACTCCTCATCTGCCTCAATTCGGGAGATTTTCACCAGTCTTAAAAGAGCACAACCTACGGAGTTGTAAATCATGAACAATCGCGTGGTAGAAGAGGCGGATAATTTGTTGCTGAATTCAAGCCAAGCACCGAACACACGAAGCTAATGTAAACACACTGTTGTCAATGTTGCCTCGAACATCTTTGTTGACTAAAGATTGTGACCGGTAGTTGGCAAATCTTTGTCTTCCGTGTTTTCTTTCTGATGCTCCCAAACTTAGCACCAACATCTTAGGTCTTATCGACGTGAGAAGAGCCATCTTGGCAGCGGGTCGTTCGATAGCGGGTGCATGTCACTGGTTCATTTTGATCAGATTTGGACCTTGATAAATTGCTGTGTCCTTTAATTGTTTTAAAATGTTCTGGAATAATACAACGACAAACTACACCGGATCCACATCTGCTCTATTCAATCATTTTCATTACTAATCTGCTTGAGATTTAAAACGCTAATATTGTGGATTAATTCAAGAATTCCGATTCAGTGTGTTATGTTGGAATGGTCGTATTTTATCGCCAGAGCTCTCCATTTAATCGCTTTGAATTGTGCAATGTTCTTGTGGAACGGTTCACTTACCTTCCTAGGTTATTGCTGCAGCTTTCTAACTACCATTCCCATGTGATTCGACGCACCTCTGTGTTGGTTGATATTCAGGAGATCATATTTCGATAATTAGAACATGGATATGACGTAAAATAGTAGCAACCGCCAATAGGAATTGATGATGTTTAGGATTGTGAGAACACATGCCTGAAGTGGCAGACCAGGACATGTCTCACAGTTTATAGGTGTTTCGGGTTTGATGCGCGGAACTGTAGGCTTGAGGGCTCACGGAGTCTGCTCAACTTGCTTGCTTATTTCCTTATTTGTGGGGTGATTCGGCCGGTCTTTACTTCGTTTCCCTCTGATAGCGTTATTTAGCCCAAAAGATACAGAGGAAGGGTGGGTTGTAACAATGTGTGACCGACCACGCATAATGCCAATGCTAACTCAGCATCCTCTGTTCTATCCCAACACAGATAGGAGGCACTCCAGCTCTTCAATTGCAAATTCCACAAGCGCCACCTACTTCTTCATTTGCTGTTTGCAATGTACAGCCCTGATTAAATAGACCCTTCTTCCCATACCCGCCCTAAAAATGCAATAGCGGCGCCAGAGGAGACAAATTGCCTCTACATGGCGTGAGAGCATACACCAGTTTGATACGCTGTGTTGCCTAGTTTCCCTCTATTTGGCTTTTACTGGTCCACTGTCACTCACCGCAAGGGATGGCTTTTGAGCACTGTGCTAAGTCCATCTTCTCATCAAGAAGATAGAGATGCCGTAGGAGGGAAAAGCGATTAAGCGTAGTGAAGTGAGTTGGTGGTAAGTGGGTGGGAGAGTTATAGCAAAGCGCAGAGATGTGATTAAATGGGCAACCGACTAGCCATGCAGCGAACAAGCAAGATATGTTTAAAGGCGAGAATGAGATGAATGCGCCTCGTACCCACATACACGTTCCCACCTGCTTCCGTGCAGTTACAATTAAAGCGACTCTCCAAAAGGTCAAAAATAGGAGGTATGATGCATTAATGCACGCACGAACTCGTGTAGGCAAACAGGCAGATGCAGATGCGTGGTGGAATTGTTAGGATGAAATGAGGAGAGAACGGAATATTCTTGCCTGAAATTGGAGAGCATCAGGTAGAGGGGCCCTTGAAAGGCGAGAAACGGAATTAGGCAGTGGGATGGACAGGTGGGAATTTAAATCAGCCTATAAATTACGAAGCGGGATTCAGGGGCAGTGTGGTCACCTTCGCTTTCGAGGGGGCAAGTGGAGTAGAAGTGGGAGCGTGGGACGAATTTGGGGCGAAGTGGTGTAGGACAAACTAAAGCGACAGAGATAGAGATGGAGAATTGATAGTGATGCAGACTACGCTATGCTAAAGCAAGATATGGTTATAGATGAAACATGATTGAGTCAGCTGCGGTCTAGCCTGTGCTAGTGCGAGGTAGGTTATGAATCTTGGCATTATTGAATCGTGCGTGATTAAGAGTGAGACTAGTGGAGAGATGAAGGACGCTTAAAATGAGATGAGAAGAAAGGATGGGGGAGAATTGGTGTTGGGCTCGAAGGATGGGAGGTTAGAAAGCGTGAGTGAGTCAGAGAATGGAATGTAGGGTAGACTCACTCCCCTTTTCCGATTGGGTTGAATGTAGAGAGCATAAACAGTGCGACACAATGCTAGTCGCAATGCTTAAGAATCTGAACAGCACTAAGTTACTTTTAAAACAACTTGGAGAACATCGACCCAAAGTTAATAAGGGAAAACTAAGGTTTCTGCAGTCTCCTCATCGAAATCCTTTGACAAAATTGAATAGTGATTTGCGACAGATGGCCTAGCATTGATAAATGTGCTGGTAGTGAGAAGGAGGGAAAAGTATAAGGGAGATGGTTTAAATTATCTGATTTCTATGAAGGATGCTACAACGCGTGCAACAAATGCAAGCAAGTCTAGATGCACCGCATCAAAAGCCCTTGTATTGCCACCCATCATATCTTCGAGTTGTAAGATGAATACACAGAAGTACGCAGTCCAGATTTTGAGTAGGGTTGAAACGACACCTTCCTTCAACTCAAACCATTTCTTCTGGTCACACTTTTATGAGTCCACCTACCCACTCCATCATTCGGCAGTGTCATAATTAGGTTTATTTTCTTAAATGACCTTTTCAATACTTAGCCCATTCATTCTACGTTCCACGTCTCACGCAATCATCAGCACGTAGACATCTGGGTCAAAGTCAAAGCGTCTAACACAGCCAAACTTTCTATGGCGCGACTAAGCACTAGGAAGACTGCCTCATTGATAGTCACCTCACCTAGTCACCAATCTTGCGAATCTCAACATGCTACTGATCTCACTTGTCACCAGTAGCATAGAATTCCACACCTTAAAGAGCAGCAAGACCGCCTTAAACATTCGGCAGTGAAGGTGTAAACTGGGGTGCGGGTCCTGTTTTGTGAGTTTTGAAAGGTCAAAATTTCTTCTAAGCCTGAAGAGAAACTGGGGTCAAGACTGGTCTTGCGTTTGAGCAGCAGCAATATTTTTCCCCTCTCTTTCGACGATTCGACACCGGCGATGGCCTGTTCCCAAAGGTGTGTTGCAGAATGTTTAGCTCCTTTCCTCCGAGGTCTTCTGCATCTCCCTAGCTTCCATTCTATCCGATCTTGAATAGAGCTAGGCGTATGCGCAGACCGCTCGCATTGTGAGGGACCGCAAAGAAGTCACTATCGTCTTGCATAACTTTATTTGCATGAGTTACTCAGCATTGACCAATATGAGATGAAAGAAAATCTCCTCTTCCACAAATGCAGCAACAATGCGTAGGGTTTTCAGAAACGCCACCAAATGTGGATAGAAATGTCTCTAGGTGTATGCTAGCACATGGCTGTTGTCCGACCAACCTCCTTTCTCTCAGCTGTGCTTCAACCTCCCGGATCTGATGACGATGGTGGTAGGGTCAGAAAAAATAAAGCTGAACTGCGATGCCGACTTCCTGAGTCATCATTGTTTAGGTTAGTCTGCAAGGTTCTGGTGCATTATCCTCTTATGCTGCCCCTTTTTGAATTTTTTTTAAATTTGAGGACTGTGAAGACCAGATTGAACGCATTGCAGACTCAGAAGGAAGCGTCACCCGGTAATATCCCGATTCTACTTCATTTTGTGCCAATTTTAGCTTTCCGAGCACCACAGTTGGGAAAACAAGCCAAAAATTGTTGCCACTCCAACACTCACACCCGAAACGGATGTACAACGCAAACTGACAGGTTCAAATCCACTGATTCCACTGCCGATCAATGATAGGATACTGCGAAAGCACTCACCCTCCTTTAACACCCAACAACTACTTAGGGATAATGCCTTCCAGCTAACAACAATCATGACAGTAATAGTGGCGGCATTAAGACTTAACAACTGGCTGGAATATATGAAATGGCGATGGGATGTCTGTGTAAGAAACCTTAAAATGCAGGATAGAGGAGCAGACTTGCTGGTATCATGATTTTTGGCCAGATGCTTTGTAACTCATTTGTTGGAATCTGAGGAGTGCTGTGACTTCTCTTTTCCCTATCTCTCCGAATCCCTTTTGTAAACGAGTCATGAGCCGCTAAGATCTGATAGGTAGAGGCACCCGGTAAAAGTGCAGAAGGCGCCATCGCCAGATTAATAAGCCAACAAAATGTTGGGGTGAATAAATTTTAGATGAAAAGTAGGAAACAAAAGCCGGCATCTTATCTGAGGATTCCTCCCCATCTTTCGTTCACTCTTGATCCTCTCTTATTGGGTTATTCTTGTCAATTTTGATCAAGGCATTGAATATTTCGGTGGACCAACGTACTCCTCACCAATCGCAGGCAGCCATCTTTTGTCAATATCGTAGCGGTAGTCTAGCATGGACTCGGCAACTTATCACTGCCCAAATTAGACTGCAGGATTTTAAGTTAGGCCTTCCATAAAACTGCTTATTTATCCCAGTTTTCTAAACTTGAGGTTTGTAAAATCCTAGCCGAACGCAAGGCGAAGAAGTGGAGGGGATTGCCAGAACAGTGGTGCTAAAAGTCTGCTTTATGTGGGGCGAAACGCAAATGCCGTGCACTACGGACCATGTAATGAACGCAAACACAAGAGACGAATTCTCTTTATAAAACACTTGTGACACGCCCTAACTGCCTTAAGCCAAATGCCCCTTTCTTTGGTTAATAATAAAGAGCGCTTCAGACAAGTCGATCACTTTCCCCTCTTAATTTTCTTTAGAGCAGTTGGAAGAATACCCTAAACTATCCTCATTACCTCAAAGTGACCCGAATTCCGATCGAGATATTTGTCAACAACCTTATGTGCCTGCACCTTAGCCATCAGGTCAAGTATGCGGCCATGAAGCGTTAGGGACTCCGGTGGCCCCATGTCAGCCCATCTGCAGCAGACGATTAGTTCCAGCATCTTCATATTGCGCTCCTTCATGATACACTCGAAGATTAAGTAAGCTATCACCTCAGCTATGCTATTTGGTTCCCAAGGACTAAGTGCAAAAGGATGTCCTCACAATCTCTTTGATGCAGCCGAATAAACAATAAACTTCGTACCTTCCTTCCTCCTTTGTTACGAAATTAGAATCGTTTCTTTATCCATAATGGCCACGTTCAACGCAAGGAAATGTGGTGATAAAAGAGAAGACATCGCTTAAGGTTTGCTTAGGCTAGAAACCTTCGAAAACCAGGCTCATCTTGTCTGGACTTTTATTGTAGGTCCGATGTGTAGACACCCTAGTTTCGCAAAGAAAGCTGCGGTGGCACGAACACACGTGAAGATTTGATCTAAAATTTAATAAAATTAAGCCATTGCAGCAGGTCTTCTTCTGTAATTGATCGCTGCATTTATCATTTTACAGCCCCACAATGCAGGTGTGGTAGAAGTGTGATGATCATATTTTAGTGACGAAGTCAAGACTAGCAAGGATACAGAGCTCCATTTATTTACGCTGCTCCGAAATTCGTCGGAATCAGGAATTGTCAGCTCGTTCTTATCCGAAAGAGATAACAACAGTTCTCGTGATAAAATCAGACAGGGTAGGTGTGGCTGATGTGTAGGGTGTCCACTGTGGCAAGAAAGGCTGGTAGGCTACCAGTGCAGAGGTGAGCTTTTTTGTCAGTTTTGACCAAGAATTGCGCTGAAAGAAGCTTCAGCAGCTTGTTTCCCCATACGAATTCTTGCTGCATTTATCGTTATAAAATCTGGAAGCGCGAATATGACCAAATGCGAACTGTTCCTACTTAAGTGACTCTGGAACGTCTCGCTTTTCTACCTTTCTTAAGTTTCTCTCACCATCCCTCCTTCGAACCCAACATTAATTGAACCGAAATGCAGGAAAATCTCACTCCCCTTTCGCGATTGAATTTAATGCATGTAGCACAAACATGGAGACACAATGCGAGCTGCAATACGTGAGAACATATAGAGCGTAGTAGAACTTAAAGAAGACGCTCACAGAAGCTGCGCTGGAGTGAGGCATGAGACAGGAGATATAGACTCATTTTGAAGACAAAATCAGGTCTACTCCCTTTATTAGTGCACCTTGATTACCAATGCCTACGAATAAGAAAGAAAAAGGAAACCTCATTCACATGGCATGGAGTTGTGTCGAGTCGATTGAGCGAGTGTAATTAAAGTGTTGGGGTTGACTTTTATGACAGCGTATAAGACGCCTATGAGGAAGAGTCATGCACGATGGATGAGGTAGCCCTGTTCACCCTCCTCTTTCCTATTTCATCCAGGTCCGTCATAAGCTGACTTGGGTTAGTAGTTTAGTATGCTCTGCTCTGTCCTAGTCCAATCTAGTCACGTCTAGTCTTGCGTACCATGCCACAGTGATATCAAAGTGGGATATGGGTATGTAGCAAGCTATTAAGCACTGGTATATCTCCTTTTGTTGCTGCTCATTAGGTGACTGTAAATGCATGTGAGGGCATAGAATAAGTGCAGTACAGTCAGCGTTGTGCAGGGCGGGAACTAATTAGAAAAAATAGACGACTAACTCCTGCAGAATTCCATTAAGCTAACGAAAGCACGCATTTGATCTGCATCCTTAATCCTACACTTGGAATAATTGCTGTCTTGCATTACGAATGGCAATAGTAGTCCATTCGTTTCTTTGATAGCAGTGAGGTAACTTTAATACTTAGCTGAAAGAGGCAAAGGAATGATTGAGGCAATGGAAAAGGGATGAGAAGCCTTGGAAATGAAAGGAGAGAGGGTAGGAGGAAATTAGAGAAGATTGGGAATGTGCACTGTGTAGTAGTAGCTCTGCACAGTGCTGTAGTGTAGCATGCCTAAATCCTTTCCATCTTCCCTTCATCTATTCTTAGACCGTTTTACATGCCCAATCGTCCAGCCATGTGCACGAGCATAACATGGAGAAATCGAACTAATAAAAAATATTTGAGTTTTTTAAATGGCACACTCAAAGAGGCCAACCATAGCTCTCCTTATCCATGTGTCTCATGCTACGTATTAGATGTGACAATATTGAAATGGCGCGAGCAAATTAAGTAAAAGATGAGAGCGACACATGGACAGATCGTGAATTCGAAGGAGTAGAAGGCAAAAGCAGATGTGGAAAGAGTATGCACGCAAATGTTGCAGATGATATAAAGGAGAGACAACTGTTTGCGAATCATAAAATTTGTTTTCTACTCGATAAAGCAATCTATTATTTTCAATATTTACTACTTGTTTCACCTAAATCGGCCTTATTTTCTTCGTCCCATTTTCTCATATATCCGCATCGTCACTTTTCAAATCTGATTCATTTTAGCTTTGCTATGAGTGCACAAACCTTTTCCACGCTTTACACTTTTTCTACATCATCGTACTTTCTATTTTTCATTTTTTGTTCACATCTACATTTCCAGATTTTATAACGATAAATGCAGCAAGAATTCGTATGGGGAAACAAGCTGCTGAAGCTTCTTTCAGCGCAATTCTTGGTCAAAACTGACAAAAAGAGCTCACCTCTGCACTGGTAGCCTACCAGCCTTTCTTGCCACAGTGGACACCCTACACATCAGCCACACCTACCCTGTCTGATTTTATCACGAGAACTGTTGTTATCTCTTTCGGATAAGAACGAGCTGACAATTCCTGATTCCGACGAATTTCGGAGCAGCGTAAATAAATGGAGCTCTGTATCCTTGCTAGTCTTGACTTCGTCACTAAAATATGATCATCACACTTCTACCACACCTGCATTGTGGGGCTGTAAAATGATAAATGCAGCGATCAATTACAGAAGAAGACCTGCTGCAATGGCTTAATTTTATTAAATTTTAGATCAAATCTTCACGTGTGTTCGTGCCACCGCAGCTTTCTTTGCGAAACTAGGGTGTCTACACATCGGACCTACAATAAATGTCAGATTTTTAACCAAGAAGTGCTGCAAGCAATTGCAGAAGTTAGAAGGATAAGAGAGCTTTTCTCCATACCTACGTCAATAGTTTAGTTGAAGTAAACATGCATCTGGCTTTCAGTTTGGTTAATTTTGGTCACGAAGGTACCTGGCTCTATCAGAGTGCGCATTCATGCATCATCAGTTGCCTGTGACAACCTAGGCACTCTAATACTCTAATATTGATGAAGAAGGACAATGACTCATGGTGGACACCAAGTACGGTAATGACAGTGGCAGCATCAGACTAAACGACTGGTTAGCAAAAATGAAAAGACAGAGAGGCATGAGTGTGTGTAAGAGCATAAATAGTGAAAGGTTAAGCTGTAGACCTACTTACATCATGATTGTTAACCAGAAGCTTTGTAACGTGCTTTTTGGGATTTGAGCATCGTGGCTTCTCTGCTATTGACTTTCCAAATTCTTCCTTGTAAACTTGTCACAGGGCAATGAGACCTGGTACGTCGATGCACTTAGTAACACTATAGAAGGCACCACTCCTAGCTTACCAAGCCAACAGGAGGACAATGTGTTAGAACTGAATACATCTTATGGTAAATTGTTAGGAAACAGAAACTACCACCGTATTTGAGATTTCTTCTGCTCCTTTCTGGATCACTCCCATCAATGTTGATTAAGGGGTTGAGTGTTTCGCAAAAGTTGGCGGAATTCTGCTAATCAGCGGTCCAAAGTGCTCATCGCCGAATGCAGGTATCGGCCTTTTGTCAGGATTAGCAAAGTAGGGATGTGAAAGGGCCTGCTGTCAATTTATGCAAGAGGGTGGATCGTAGAGAAGAGGCGCTTAGGTTTAAATTGGTCAGTAAAAACACGTCAAGTAATACTTCTCCTTCTCAGGGCCGATAACATAATGCTAATATAATGGCATTAATTGGTTTGATGGTAAATTGTATCGAATTATGAAACAGCGAGGACTTAGGAGGATAGCGGTGACAATGGGAATAAAGAGGAGAAGATGGAACGTGAATGATCACTCACAGTTAACAAATCAAGACCGTCTGTCTTAGGCACATCCCTGATAGTTTCTTGAGAGGCAACTCTACTGGCGTTCCAAGACGAAAACATCCAGGGTTACAATTAGGCAACTTTGTAACCACCGACCCAGTTTCCTCTATCGGTGCCATCCTTATTTGAATATTTGAAAAGTTGGTCGATCTCTGAGTCACTGCAGAATAGCAGACTTCGCGTGGCAATTTCTGTAAAATTGCAGCCTACAGACCAAGTATTGACGCCGCAACATTGCAGAGTCTCGCATAGCGGATCTAAGAAGAGACTGTACCATAGAGTGACGGCCAACAACATTTCGATATAGGTCAGACAAATGCCTTAAGGTGTTTCGAGGAGAGTGGAAAATGTACTGAGTCAACGCGCCAAATGCCAAGCCAAGTCAGCCAGCTTTACAATCCTTCTATTAACAACCGACCAGCAATTTTCGGGGTTTTATATCTTGGTGATAATGCACTCACGTGGCAATACCAAAGTATGCAGCACCTGGCACATGAAGGACTAGATGCAAAGTTTAAAAAAATTAAAATCCCATTTAAACAGTGTCGAAAGCAGCCCAGTATTTTTATAATAAGATCCAGTACCACATGAGATCCACATATAAGTATTAAAAATTTGGTATATCTTGACATCAAACACGCTTGCTGCTGCGCACCGCACCGCTGCAGTTTATTATAAGCGGTCGGGTAATTATTCCACTGTCACTGGTGTAAGGCTGCGAATGTTTTGAAGGCAAAAAAAGGCATATATTAAGGCAGAATGCATACACATTTTTGGCAGGCAG
>CM010316.2:11755979-11778408 GCA_001923025.3 Taenia multiceps
TTAATGTCGACTCCAAGGCCATGCGTGGTTCCGGATATCGATCCACGCGAGTTGAAGGTCAGATGACGTCACACCAGGGGCGCCAGACTGGGTCAACTCGACTCCAAGGCCACGTGGCTTTGCCTGGATATCGATCCACGGCGAGTTGAAGGTCAGATGACGTCACCAGGGGCGCCAGACTGGAGTCAACGTCGACTCCAAGGCCACGTGGCTTGGTCTGGATATCGATCCACGGCGAGTTGAAGGTCATATGACGTCACCAGGGCCCAGACTGAGTCGTCGACTCAAGGCCACGATGGTGTGCTGGATATCGATCCACGGCGGTTGAAGGTCAGATGACGTCACCAGGCGCCAGACTGGGTCAACGTCGACTCCAAGGCCACGTGGCTTGCTGGATATCGATCCACGGCGAGTTGAAGGTCAGATGACGTCACAGGGGCGCCAGACTGGGTCACGTGACCCAAGGCACGTGCTTGCCTGGATATCGATCCACGGCGAGTTGAGGTCAGATGACGTCACCCAGGGGCCAGACTGGAGTCAACGTGGCTCCAAGGCCACTGGCTTGCCTGGATATCGATCCACGGCGAGTTGAAGTCAGATGACGTCACCAGGTGCGCCAGACTGGGTCAACGTCGACCCAAGGCCACGTGGCTTGCCTGGATATCGATCCACGGCGAGTTGAAGGTCATGACGTCACATGGGCGCCGACTGGTCAACGTCGACTCCAAGCCACGTGGCTGCCTGGATATCGATCCACGGCGAGTTGAAGGTCAATGACGTCACCAGGGCGCCAGACTGGAGTCAACGTGGACTCCAAGGCCACGTGGCTTCCTGGATATCGATCCACGGCGAGTTGAAGGCATATGACGTCACCAGGGGCCAGACTGGAGTCAACGTCGACTCCAAGGCCACGTGGCTTGCCTGGATATCGATCCACGGCGAGTTGAAGGTCAGATGACGTCACCAGGGGCGCCAGACTGGGTCAACGTCGACTCCAAGGCCACGTGCTGCTTGATATCGATCCACGGCGAGTTGAAGGTCATATGACGTCCAGGGGGCCAGACTGGGGCACGTCGGACTCCAAGGACGTGGCTTGCCTGGATATCGATACGCGAGTTGAATCAGATGACGTCACCAGGGTGCCAGACTGGAGTCAACGTGACTCCAAGGCCACGTGGCTTGCCTGGATATCGATCCACGGCGAGTTGAAGGTCAATGACGTCACAGGGGCGCCAGACTGGTCAACGTCGACTCCAAGGCCACGTGGCTTGCCTGGATATCGATCCCGGCGAGTTGAAGGTCAGATGACGTCAGCAGGGGCGCCAGACTGGAGTCAACGTCGACTCCAAGGCCACGTGCTTGCCTGGATATCGATCCACGGCGAGTTGAAGGTCAGATGACGTCACCAGGGCGCCAGACGGAGTCAACGTGGACTCCAAGGCCACGTGGCTTGCCTGATATCGATCCACGGCGAGTTGAAGGTCAGATGACGTCACCAGGGCGCCAACTGGAGTCAACGTGTGACTCCAAGGCCACGTGGCTTGCCTGGATATCGATTTACGGCGAGTTGAAGGTCAGATGACGTCACCAGGGCGCCAGACTGGAGTCAACGTGACTCCAAGGCCACGTGGCTTGCCTGGATATCGATCCACGGCGAGTTGAAGGTCATGAACGTCAGCAGGGGCGCCAGACTGGAGTCAACGTCGACTCCAAGGCCACGTGGCTTGCCTGGATATCGATCCACTCGAGTTGAAGGTCAGATGACGTCACCAGGGGCGCCAGACTGGAGTCAACGTGGACTCCAAGGCCACGTGGCTTGCCTGGATCGATCCACTGCGAGTTGAAGGTCATATGACGTCACCAGGGGCGCCAGACTGGGTCAACGTCGACTCCAAGGCCACGTGCTTCCTGGATATCGATCCACGGCGAGTTGAAGGTCAGATGACGTCACCATGGGCGCCAGACTGGGTCAACGTCGACTCCAAGGCCACGTGGCTGCCTGGATATCGATCCACGGCGAGTTGAAGGTCAGATTGACGTCACCAGGGGCGCCAGACTGGAGTCACGTGGACTCCAAGGCCACGTGGCTTGCCTGGATATCGATCCACTGGCGAGTTGAAGGTCAGATGACGTCACCAGGGGCGCCAGACTAGTCAACGTCGACTCCAAGGCCACGTGGCTTGCCTGGATATCGATCCACGGCGAGTTGAAGGTCAGATGACGTCACCAGGGCGCCAGACTGGAGTCAACGTCGACTCCAAGGCCACGTGGCTTGCCTGGATATCGATCCACGGCGAGTTGAAGGTCAGATGACGTCACCAGGGGCGCCAGACTGGAGTCAACGTGACTCCAAGGCCACGTGGCTTGCCTGGATATCGATCCACGGCGAGTTGAAGGTCAGATGACGTCACACAGGGGCGCCAGACTGGAGTCAACGTCGACTCCAAGGCCACGTGGCTTGCCTGGATATCGATCCACGGCGAGTTGAAGGTCAGATGACGTCAGCAGGGCCCAGACTGGAGTCAACGTCGACTCCAAGGCCACGTGGCTTGCCTGGATATCGATCCACGGCGAGTTGAAGGTCAGATGACGTCACCAGGGGCGCCAGACTGGAGTCAACGTGACTCCAAGGCCACGTGGCTTGCCTGGATATCGATTTACGGCGAGTTGAAGGTCATGACGTCACAGGGGCGCCAGACTGGGTCATGTCGACTCCAAGCCACGTGGCTGCCTGGATATCGATCCACGGCGAGTTGAAGGTCAGATGACGTCACATGGCGCCAGACTGGGGTCAACGTCGACTCCAAGGCCACGTGGCTTGCCTGGATATCGATCCACGGCGAGTTGAAGGTCAGATGACGTCACCAGGGGCGCCAGACTGAGTCAACGTGGACTCCAAGGCCACGTGGCTTCCTGGATATCGATCCACGGCGAGTTGAAGGTCAGATGACGTCACCAGGGCGCCAGACTGGAGTCAACGTGACTCCAAGGCCACGTGGCTTGCCTGGATATCGATCCACGGAGTTGAAGGTCAGATGACGTCACCAGGGCGCCAGACTGGAGTCAACGTGACTCCAAGGCCACGTGGCTTGCCTGGATATCGATCCACGGCGAGTTGAAGGTCAGATGACGTCACCAGGGTGCCGACTGGAGTCAACGTGGACTCCAAGGCCACGTGGCTTGCCTGGATATCGATTTACGGCGAGTTGAAGGTCAAGATGACGTCACCAGGGCGCGCAGACTGGTCAACGTGGACTCCAAGGCCACGTGGCTTGCCTGGATATCGATCCACGGCGAGTTGAAGGTCATGACGTCAGCAGGGGCGCCAGACTGGAGTCAACGTCGACTCCAAGGCCACGTGGCTTGCCTGGATATCGATCCACGGCGAGTTGAAGGTCAGATGACGTCACCAGGGGCGCCAGACTGGAGTCAACGTCGACTCCAAGGCCACGTGGCTTGCCTGGATATCGATCCACGGCGAGTTGAAGGTCAGATGACGTCACCAGGGGCCCAGTGGTGTCAACGACCCAAGGCCACGTGGCTTGCCTGGATATCGATCCACGGGCGAGTTGAAGGTCAGATGACGTCACCAGGGGCGCCAGACTGTCAACGTCGACTCCAAGGCCAATGGTGTGCTGGATATCGATCCACGGCGAGTTGAAGGTCAGATGACGTCACAGGGCGCCAGACTGGAGTCAACGTGGACTCCAAGGCCACGTGGCTTGCCTGGATATCGATCCACGGCGAGTTGAAGGTCAGATGACGTCACCAGGGCGCCAGACTGGGTCAACGTGGACTCCAAGGCCACGTGGCTTGCCTGGATATCGATCCACGGCGAGTTGAAGGTCAGATGACGTCACCAGGGCGCCAGACTGGGTCAACGTCGACTCCAAGGCCACGTGGCTTGCCTGGATATCGATCCACGGCGAGTTGAAGGTCAGATGACGTCACCAGGGCGCCAGACTGGAGTCAACGTCGACTCCAAGGCCACGTGGCTTGCCTGGATATCGATCCGGCGAGTTGAAGGTCATGACGTCACCAGGGGCGCCAGACTGGATCAACGTGACTCCAAGGCCACGTGGCTTGCCTGGATATCGATCCACGGCGAGTTGAAGGTCAGATGACGTCACCAGGGGCGCCAGACTGGAGTCAACGTCGACTCCAAGGCCACGTGGCTTGCCTGGATATCGATCCACGGCGAGTTGAAGGTCAGATGACGTCACCAGGGGCGCCAGACTGGAGTCAACGTCGACTCCAAGGCCACGTGGCTTGCCTGGATATCGATCCACGGCGAGTTGAAGGTCAGATGACGTCACCAGGGGCGCCAGACTGGAGTCAACGTGGACTCCAAGGCCACGTGGCTTGCCTGGATATCGATCCACGGCGAGTTGAAGGTCAGATGACGTCACCAGGGGCGCCAGACTGGAGTCAACTGACTCCAAGGCCACGTGGCTTGCCTGGATATCGATCCACGGCGAGTTGAAGGTCAGATGACGTCACAGGGGCGCCAGACTGGAGTCAACGTGACTCCAAGGCCACGTGTCTTGCCTGGATATCGATCCACGGCGAGTTGAAGGTCAGATGACGTCACCAGGGGCGCCAGACTGGAGTCACGTCGACTCCAAGGCCACGTGGCTTGCCTGGATATCGATCCACGGCGAGTTGAAGGTCAAATGACATCACAAGGGGCGCCAGACTGGAGTCAACGTCGACTCCAAGGCCACGTGGCTTGCCTGGATATCGATCCACGGCGAGTTGAAGGTCAGATGACGTCACCAGGTGCGCCAGACTGGAGTCAACGTCGACTCCAAGGCCACGTGGCTTGCCTGGATATCGATCCACGGCGAGTTGAAGGTCAGATGACGTCACCAGGGGCGCCAGACTGGAGTCAACGTCGACTCCAAGGCCACGTGGCTTGCCTGGATATCGATCCACGGCGAGTTGAAGGTCAGATGACGTCACCAGGGGCGCCAGACTGGAGTCAACGTCGACTCCAAGGCCACGTGGCTTGCCTGGATATCGATCCACGGCGAGTTGAAGGTCAATGACGTCACCAGGGGGCCCAGACTGGGTCAACGTCGACTCCAAGGCCACGTGGCTTGCCTGGATATCGATCCACGGCGAGTTGAAGGTCAGATGACGTCACAGGGGCCAGACTCAACGTCGACTCCAAGGCCACTGGCTGTGCCTGGATATCGATCCACGGCGAGTTGAAGGTCAGATGACGTCAGCAGGGGCGCCAGACTGGAGTCAACGTGGACTCCAAGGCCACGTGGCTTGCCTGGATATCGATCCACGGCGAGTTGAAGGTCAGATGACGTCACAGGGCGCCAGACTGGAGTCAACGTGACTCCAAGGCCACGTGGCTTGCCTGGATATCGATCCACGGCGAGTTGAAGGTCAGATGACGTCACCAGGGGCGCCAGACTGGGTCAACGTCGACTCCAAGGCCACGTGGCTTGCCTGGATATCGATCCGGCGAGTTGAAGGTCAGATGACGTCACCAGGGCGCCAGACTGGAGTCAACGTCGACTCCAAGGCACGTGGCTTGCCTGGATATCGATCCACGGCGAGTTGAAGGTCAGATGACGTCACAGGGGCGCCAGACTGGTCAACGTGGACTCCAAGGCCACGTGGCTTGCCTGGATATCGATCCACGGCGAGTTGAAGGTCAGATGACGTCACCAGGGGCGCCAGACTGGAGTCAACGTCGACTCCAAGGCCACGTGTCTTGCCTGATATCGATCCACGGCGAGTTGAAGGTCAGATGACGTCACCAGGGCGCCAGACTGGGGTCAACGTCGACTCCAAGGCCACGTGGCTTGCCTGGATATCGATCCACGGCGAGTTGAAGGTCAGATGACGTCACAGGGCGCCAGACTGGAGTCAACGTGTCGACTCCAAGGCCACGTGGCTGCCTGGATATCGATCCACGGCGAGTTGAAGGTCAGATGACGTCACCAGGGCGCCAGACTGGAGTCAACGTGACTCCAAGGCCACGTGGCTTGCCTGGATATCGATCCACGGCGAGTTGAAGGTCAGATGACGTCACCAGGTGCGCCAGACTGGAGTCAACGTGACTCCAAGGCCACGTGGCTTGCCTGGATATCGATCCACGGCGAGTTGAAGGTCAGATGACGTCACCAGGCGCCAGACTGGAGTCAACGTCGACTCCAAGGCCACGTGGCTTGCCTGGATATCGATCCACGGCGAGTTGAAGGTCAGATGACGTCACCAGGGGCGCCAGACTGGTCAACGTGACTCCAAGGCCACGTGGCTTGCCTGGATATCGATCCACGGCGAGTTGAAGGTCAGATGACGTCACCAGGGGGCCAGACTGGAGTCAACGTGACTCCAAGGCCACGTGGCTTGCCTGGATATCGATCCACGGCGAGTTGAAGGTCAGATGACGTCACCAGGCGCCAGACTGGAGTCAACGTCGACTCCAAGGCCACGTGGCTTGCCTGGATATCGATCCACGGCGAGTTGAAGGTCAGATGACGTCACCAGGGGCCCAGACTGGAGTCAACGTCGACTCCAAGGCCACGTGGCTTGCCTGGATATCGATCCACGGCGAGTTGAAGGTCAGATGACGTCACCAGGGGCGCCAGACTGGAGTCAACGTCGACTCCAAGGCCACGTGGCTTGCCTGGATATCGATCCACGGCGAGTTGAAGGTCAGATGACGTCACCAGGGCGCCAGACTGGGTCAACGTCGACTCCAAGGCCACGTGGTGGATATCGATCCACGGCGAGTTGAAGGTCAGATGACGTCACCAGGGGTGCCAGACTGGAGTCAACGTCGACTCCAAGGCCACTGGTGTGCCTGGATATCGATCCACGGCGAGTTGAAGGTCAGATGACGTCACAGGGGCCAGACTGGAGTCAACGTGACTCCAAGGCCACGTGGTTGCCTGGATATCGATCCACGGCGTTGAAGGTCAGATGACGTCACAGGGGCCAGACTGGAGTCAACGTGGACTCCAAGGCCACGTGGCTTGCCTGGATATCGATCCACGGCGAGTTGAAGGTCAGATGACGTCACCAGGCGCCAGACTGGGTCAACGTCGACTCCAAGGCCACGTGGCTTGCCTGGATATCGATCCACGGCGAGTTGAAGGTCAGATGACGTCACAGGGCGCCAGACTGGAGTCAACGTGACTCCAAGGCCACGTGGCTTGCCTGGATATCGATCCACGGCGAGTTGAAGGTCATGACGTCAGCAGGGGCGCCAGACTGGGTTAACGTCGACTCCAAGGCCACGTGGCTGCCTGGATATCGATCCACGGCGAGTTGAAGGTCAGATGACGTCACCAGGGGCGCCAGACTGGGTCAACGTCGACTCCAAGGCCACGTGGCTTGCCTGGATATCGATCCACGGCGAGTTGAAGGTCAGATGACGTCACCAGGGGCGCCAGACTGGAGTCAACGTGACTCCAAGGCCACGTGGCTTGCCTGGATATCGATCCACGGCGAGTTGAAGGTCAGATGACGTCACAGGGCGCCAGACTGGGTCAACGTCGACTCCAAGGCCACGTGGTCCTGGATATCGATCCACGGCGAGTTGAAGGTCAGATGACGTCACCAGGGCGCCAGACTGGTCAACGTCGGACTCCAAGGCCACGTGGCTTGCCTGGATATCGATCCACGGCGAGTTGAAGGTCAGATGACGTCACCAGGGCGCCAGACTGGTCAACGTGACTCCAAGGCCACGTGGCTTGCCTGGATATCGATCCACGGCGAGTTGAAGGTCATGATCACCAGGGGCCAGACTGGAGTCAACGACTCCAAGGCCACGTGGCTTGCCTGGATATCGATCCACGGCGAGTTGAAGGTCAGATGACGTCACCAGGTGCGCCAGACTGGAGTCAACGTCGACTCCAAGGCCACGTGGCTGCCTGGATATCGATCCACGGCGAGTTGAAGGTCAGATGACGTCACCAGGGGCGCCAGACTGGAGTCAACGTGACTCCAAGGCCACGTGGCTTGCCTGGATATCGATCCACGGCGAGTTGAAGGTCAGATGACGTCACCAGGGGTGCCAGACTGGAGTCAACGTGGACTCCAAGGCCACGTGGCTTGCCTGGATATCGATCCACGGCGAGTTGAAGGTCAGATGACGTCACAGGGCGCCAGACTGGGTCAACGTCGACTCCAAGGCCACGTGGCTGCCTGGATATCGATCCACGGCGAGTTGAAGGTCAGATGACGTCACCAGGGCGCCAGACTGGGTCAACGTCGACTCCAAGGCCACGTGGCTTGCCTGGATATCGATCCACGGCGAGTTGAAGGTCAGATGACGTCACCAGGGGCGCCAGACTGGAGTCAACGTGACTCCAAGGCCACGTGGCTTGCCTGGATATCGATCCACGGCGAGTTGAAGGTCATATGACGTCACCAGGGCCAGACTGGACAACGTGACTCCAAGGCCACGTGGCTTGCCTGGATATCGATCCACGGCGAGTTGAAGGTCAGATGACGTCACCAGGCGCCAGACTGGGTCAACGTCGACTCCAAGGCCACGTGGCTTGCCTGGATATCGATCCACGGCGAGTTGAAGGTCAGATGACGTCACCAGGGGCCAGACTGGGTCAACGTGGACTCCAAGGCCACGTGGCTTGCCTGGATATCGATCCACGGCGAGTTGAAGGTCAGATGACGTCACCAGGGGTGCCAGACTGGGTCAACGTGACTCCAAGGCCACGTGGCTTGCCTGGATATCGATCCACGGCGAGTTGAAGGTCAGATGACGTCACCAGGGGCGCCAGACTGGGTCAACGTCGACTCCAAGGCCACGTGGCTTGCCTGGATATCGATCCACGGCGAGTTGAAGGTCATGACGTCACCAGGGCGCCAGACTGGAGTCAACGTCGACTCCAAGGCCACGTGGCTTGCCTGGATATCGATCCACGGCGAGTTGAAGGTCAGATGACGTCACCAGGGCGCCAGACTGGAGTCAACGTGACTCCAAGGCCACGTGGCTTGCCTGGATATCGATCCACGGCGAGTTGAAGGTCAGATGACGTCACAGGGGCGCCAGACTGGAGTCAACGTGACTCCAAGGCCACGTGGCTTGCCTGGATATCGATCCACGGCGAGTTGAAGGTCAGATGACGTCACAGGGGCGCCAGACTGGAGTCAACGTGACTCCAAGGCCACGTGGCTTGCCTGGATATCGATCCACGGCGAGTTGAAGGTCATATGACGTCACCAGGGGCGCCAGACTGGGTCAACGTCGACTCCAAGGCCACGGGCTTGCCTGGATATCGATCCACGGCGAGTTGAAGGTCAGATGACGTCACAGGGGTGCCAGACTGAGTCAACGTCGACTCCAAGGCCACGTGGCTTGCCTGGATATCGATCCACGGCGAGTTGAAGGTCAGATGACGTCACCAGGGGCGCCAGACTGGAGTCAACGTGACTCCAAGGCCACGTGGCCTGGATATCGATCCACGGCGAGTTGAAGGTCAGATGACGTCACCAGGGCGCCAGACTGGAGTCAACGTCGACTCCAAGGCCACGTGGCTTGCCTGGATATCGATCCACGGCGAGTTGAAGGTCAGATGACGTCACCAGGGCGCCAGACTGGTCAGTCAACGTCGACTCCAAGGCCACGTGGCTTGCCTGGATATCGATCCACGGCGAGTTGAAGGTCAGATGACGTCACCAGGGCGCCAGACTGGAGTCAACGTCGACTCCAAGGCCACGTGGCTTGCCTGGATATCGATCCACGGCGAGTTGAAGGTCAGATGACGTCACCAGGGCGCCAGACTGGAGTCAACGTGGACTCCAAGGCCACGTGGCTTGCCTGGATATCGATCCACGGCGAGTTGAAGGTCAGATGACGTCACCAGGGGCGCCAGACTGGAGTCAACGTCGACTCCAAGGCCACGTGGCTTGCCTGGATATCGATCCACGGCGAGTTGAAGGTCAGATGACGTCACCAGGGGCGCCAGACTGGAGTCAACGTCGACTCCAAGGCCACGTGGCTTGCCTGGATATCGATCCACGGCGAGTTGAAGGTCAGATGACGTCACCAGGGGGCCAGACTGGGTCAACGTCGACTCCAAGGCCACGTGGCTTGCCTGGATATCGATCCACGGCGAGTTGAAGGTCAGATGACGTCACCAGGGGCGCCAGACTGAGTCAACGTCGACTCCAAGGCCACGTGGCTTGCCTGGATATCGATCCACGGCGAGTTGAAGGTCAGATGACGTCACCAGGGGCGCCAGACTGGAGTCAACGTGACTCCAAGGCCACGTGGCTTGCCTGGATATCGATCCACGGCGAGTTGAAGGTCAGATGACGTCACCAGGGGCGCCAGACTGGAGTCAACGTCGACTCCAAGGCCACGTGGCTTGCCTGGATATCGATCCACGGCGAGTTGAAGGTCAGATGACGTCACCAGGGGCCAGACTGGATCAACGTCGACTCCAAGGCCACGTGGCTTGCCTGGATATCGATCCACGGCGAGTTGAAGGTCAGATGACGTCACCAGGGCGCCAGACTGGAGTCAACGTCGACTCCAAGGCCACGTGGCTTGCCTGGATATCGATCCACGGCGAGTTGAAGGTCAGATGACGTCACCAGGGGCGCCAGACTGGAGTCAACGTCGACTCCAAGGCCACGTGGCTTGCCTGGATATCGATCCACGGCGAGTTGAAGGTCAGATGACGTCACCAGGGCGCCAGACTGGAGTCAACGTGACTCCAAGGCCACGTGGCTTGCCTGGATATCGATCCACGGCGAGTTGAAGGTCAGATGACGTCACCAGGGGCGCCAGACTGGAGTCAACGTCGACTCCAAGGCCACGTGGCTTGCCTGGATATCGATCCACGGCGAGTTGAAGGTCAGATGACGTCACCAGGGCGCCAGACTGGAGTCAACGTGGACTCCAAGGCCACGTGGCTTGCCTGGATATCGATCCACGGCGAGTTGAAGGTCAGATGACGTCACCAGGGCGCCAGACTGGAGTCAACGTCGACTCCAAGGCCACGTGGCTTGCCTGGATATCGATCCACGGCGAGTTGAAGGTCAGATGACGTCACCAGGGGCGCCAGACTGGAGTCAACGTCGACTCCAAGGCCACGTGGCTTGCCTGGATATCGATCCACGGCGAGTTGAAGGTCAGATGACGTCACCAGGGCGCCAGACTGGGTCAACGTGACTCCAAGGCCACGTGGCTTGCCTGGATATCGATCCACGGCGAGTTGAAGGTCAGATGACGTCACCAGGGGCGCCAGACTGGAGTCAACGTGCTCCAAGGCCACGTGGCTTGCCTGGATATCGATCCACGGCGAGTTGAAGGTCAGATGACGTCACCAGGGCGCCAGACTGGAGTCAACGTGACTCCAAGGCCACGTGGCTTGCCTGGATATCGATCCACGGCGAGTTGAAGGTCAGATGACGTCACAGGGCGCCAGACTGGAGTCAACGTCGACTCCAAGGCCACGTGGCTTGCCTGGATATCGATCCACGGCGAGTTGAAGGTCAGATGACGTCACCAGGGGCGCCAGACTGGAGTCAACGTCGACTCCAAGGCCACGTGGCTTGCCTGGATATCGATCCACGGCGAGTTGAAGGTCAGATGACGTCACCAGGGCGCCAGACTGGAGTCAACGTCGACTCCAAGGCCACGTGGCTTGCCTGGATATCGATCCACGGCGAGTTGAAGGTCAGATGACGTCACCAGGGCGCCAGACTGGAGTCAACGTCGACTCCAAGGCCACGTGGCTTGCCTGGATATCGATCCACGGCGAGTTGAAGGTCAGATGACGTCACCAGGGCGCCAGACTGGAGTCAACGTGACTCCAAGGCCACGTGCTTGCCTGGATATCGATCCACGGCGAGTTGAAGGTCAGATGACGTCACCAGGCGCCAGACTGGAGTCAACGTGGACTCCAAGGCCACGTGGCTTGCCTGGATATCGATCCACGGCGAGTTGAAGGTCAGATGACGTCACCAGGGGCGCCAGACTGGAGTCAACGTGACTCCAAGGCCACGTGGCTTGCCTGGATATCGATCCACGGCGAGTTGAAGGTCAGATGACGTCACCAGGGGCGCCAGACTGGAGTCAACGTCGACCAAGGCCACGTGGCTTGCCTGGATATCGATCCACGGCGAGTTGAAGGTCAGATGACGTCACCAGGGGCGCCAGACTGGAGTCAACGTGGACTCCAAGGCCACGTGGCTTGCCTGGATATCGATCCACGGCGAGTTGAAGGTCAGATGACGTCACCAGGGCGCCAGACTGGAGTCAACGTGACTCCAAGGCCAGGCTGCTGGATATCGATCCACGGCGAGTTGAAGGTCAGATGACGTCACCAGGCGCCAGACTGGAGTCAACGTCGACTCCAAGGCCACGTGGCTTGCCTGGATATCGATCCACGGCGAGTTGAAGGTCAGATGACGTCACCAGGGGCGCCAGACTGGAGTCAACGTGGACTCCAAGGCCACGTGGCTTGCCTGGATATCGATCCACGGCGAGTTGAAGGTCAGATGACGTCACCAGGGGCCAGACTGGAGTCAACGTGACTCCAAGGCCACGTGGCTTGCCTGGATATCGATCCACGGCGAGTTGAAGGTCATGACGTCACCAGGGGCGCCAGACTGGAGTCAACGTCGACTCCAAGGCCACGTGGCTGCCTGGATATCGATCCACGGCGAGTTGAAGGTCAGATGACGTCACCAGGGCGCCAGACTGGGTCAACGTCGACTCCAAGGCCACGTGGCTTGCCTGGATATCGATCCACGGCGAGTTGAAGGTCAGATGACGTCACCAGGGGCGCCAGACTGGAGTCAACGTGACTCCAAGGCCACGTGGCTTGCCTGGATATCGATCCACGGCGAGTTGAAGGTCAGATGACGTCACCAGGGCGCCAGACTGGAGTCAACGTCGACTCCAAGGCCACGTGGCTTGCCTGGATATCGATCCACGGCGAGTTGAAGGTCAGATGACGTCACCAGGGCGCCAGACTGGAGTCAACGTGGACTCCAAGGCCACGTGGCTTGCCTGGATATCGATCCACGGCGAGTTGAAGGTCAGATGACGTCACCAGGGCGCCAGACTGGGTCAACGTGACTCCAAGGCCACGTGGCTTGCCTGGATATCGATCCACGGCGAGTTGAAGGTCAGATGACGTCACCAGGCGCCAGACTGGAGTCAACGTGACTCCAAGGCCACGTGGCTTGCCTGGATATCGATCCACGGCGAGTTGAAGGTCAGATGACGTCACCAGGGCGCCAGACTGGAGTCAACGTCGACTCCAAGGCCACGTGGCTTGCCTGGATATCGATCCACGGCGAGTTGAAGGTCAGATGACGTCACCAGGGCGCCAGACTGGAGTCAACGTCGACTCCAAGGCCACGTGGCTTGCCTGGATATCGATCCACGGCGAGTTGAAGGTCAGATGACGTCACCAGGGGCGCCAGACTGGAGTCAACGTGACTCCAAGGCCACGTGGCTTGCCTGGATATCGATCCACGGCGAGTTGAAGGTCAGATGACGTCACCAGGGCGCCAGACTGGAGTCAACGTGACTCCAAGGCCACGTGGCTTGCCTGGATATCGATCCACGGCGAGTTGAAGGTCATGACGTCACCAGGCGCCAGACTGGGTCAACGTCGACTCCAAGGCCACGTGGCTTGCCTGGATATCGATCCACGGCGAGTTGAAGGTCAGATGACGTCACCAGGGGCCAGACTGGAGTCAACGTCGACTCCAAGGCCACGTGGCTTGCCTGGATATCGATCCACGGCGAGTTGAAGGTCAGACGTCACAGGGGCGCCAGACTGGAGTCAACGTGACTCCAAGGCCACGTGGCTTGCCTGGATATCGATCCACGGCGAGTTGAAGGTCAGATGACGTCACCAGGGCGCCAGACTGGAGTCAACGTCGACTCCAAGGCCACGTGGCTTGCCTGGATATCGATCCACGGCGAGTTGAAGGTCAGATGACGTCACAGGGCGCCAGACTGGAGTCAACGTCGACTCCAAGGCCACGTGGCTTGCCTGGATATCGATCCACGGCGAGTTGAAGGTCAGATGACGTCACCAGGGGCCAGACTGGGTCAACGTGGACTCCAAGGCCACGTGGCTTGCCTGGATATCGATCCACGGCGAGTTGAAGGTCAGATGACGTCACCAGGGCGCCAGACTGGAGTCAACGTGGACTCCAAGGCCACGTGGCTTGCCTGGATATCGATCCACGGCGAGTTGAAGGTCAGATGACGTCACCAGGGCGCCAGACTGGAGTCAACGTGACTCCAAGGCCACGTGGCTTGCCTGGATATCGATCCACGGCGAGTTGAAGGTCGATGACGTCACAGGGCGCCAGACTGGAGTCAACGTCGACTCCAAGGCCACGTGGCTTGCCTGGATATCGATCCACGGCGAGTTGAAGGTCAGATGACGTCACCAGGGGCGCCAGACTGGAGTCAACGTCGACTCCAAGGCCACGTGGCTTGCCTGGATATCGATCCACGGCGAGTTGAAGGTCAGATGACGTCACCAGGGGCCCAGACTGGAGTCAACGTCGACTCCAAGGCCACGTGGCTTGCCTGGATATCGATCCACGGCGAGTTGAAGGTCAGATGACGTCACCAGGGGCGCCAGACTGGAGTCAACGTCGACTCCAAGGCCACGTGGCTTGCCTGGATATCGATCCACGGCGAGTTGAAGGTCAGATGACGTCACCAGGGCGCCAGACTGGAGTCAACGTCGACTCCAAGGCCACGTGGCTTGCCTGGATATCGATCCACGGCGAGTTGAAGGTCAGATGACGTCACCAGGGCGCCAGACTGGGTCAACGTCGACTCCAAGGCCACGTGGCTGGATATCGATCCACGGCGAGTTGAAGGTCAGATGACGTCACCAGGGGGCCAGACTGAGTCAACGTCGACTCCAAGGCCACGTGGCTTGCCTGGATATCGATCCACGGCGAGTTGAAGGTCAGATGACGTCACCAGGGGCGCCAGACTGGAGTCAACGTCGACTCCAAGGCCACGTGGTGTGCCTGGATATCGATCCACGGCGAGTTGAAGGTCAGATGACGTCACCAGGGCGCCAGACTGGAGTCAACGTGGACTCCAAGGCCACGTGGCTTGCCTGGATATCGATCCACGGCGAGTTGAAGGTCAGATGACGTCACCAGGGCGCCAGACTGGAGTCAACGTCGACTCCAAGGCCACGTGGCTTGCCTGGATATCGATCCACGGCGAGTTGAAGGTCAGATGACGTCACCAGGGCGCCAGACTGGAGTCAACGTCGACTCCAAGGCCACGTGGCTTGCCTGGATATCGATCCACGGCGAGTTGAAGGTCAGATGACGTCACCAGGGGCGCCAGACTGGAGTCAACGTGGACTCCAAGGCCACGTGGCTTGCCTGGATATCCCGGCGAGTTGAAGGTCAGATGACGTCACCAGGGGCGCCAGACTGGGTCAACGTCGACTCCAAGGCCACGTGGCTTGCCTGATATCGATCCACGGCGAGTTGAAGGTCAGATGACGTCACCAGGGCGCCAGACTGGGTCAACGTGACTCCAAGGCCACGTGGCTTGCCTGGATATCGATCCACGGCGAGTTGAAGGTCAGATGACGTCACAGGGGCGCCAGACTGGAGTCAACGTCGACTCCAAGGCCACGTGCTTGCCTGGATATCGATCCACGGCGAGTTGAAGGTCAGATGACGTCACCAGGGCGCCAGACTGGGTCAACGTGCGACTCCAAGGCCACGTGGCTTGCCTGGATATCGATCCACGGCGAGTTGAAGGTCAGATGACGTCACCAGGGCGCCAGACTGGAGTCAACGTGACTCCAAGGCCACGTGGCTTGCTGGATATCGATCCACGGCGAGTTGAAGGTCAGATGACGTCACCAGGGCGCCAGACTGGAGTCAACGTGACTCCAAGGCCACGTGGCTTGCCTGGATATCGATCCACGGCGAGTTGAAGGTCAGATGACGTCACCAGGGGCGCCAGACTGGAGTCAACGTCGACTCCAAGGCCACGTGGCTTGCCTGGATATCGATCCACGGCGAGTTGAAGGTCAGATGACGTCACCAGGGGTGCCAACTGGAGTCAACGTGACTCCAAGGCACGTGGCTTGCCTGGATATCGATCCACGGCGAGTTGAAGGTCAGATGACGTCACCAGGGCGCCAGACTGGAGTCAACGTGACTCCAAGGCCACGTGGCTTGCCTGGATATCGATCCACGGCGAGTTGAAGGTCAGATGACGTCACCAGGGCGCCAGACTGGAGTCAACGTCGACTCCAAGGCCACGTGGCTTGCCTGGATATCGATCCACGGCGAGTTGAAGGTCAGATGACGTCAGCAGGGGCCAGACTGGAGTCAACGTCGACTCCAAGGCCACGTGGCTTGCCTGGATAGATCCACGGCGAGTTGAAGGTCAGATGACGTCACCAGGGGCCCAGACTGGGGTCAATGTCGACTCCAAGGCCACGGGCTGCCTGGATATCGATCCACGGCGAGTTGAAGGTCAGATGACGTCACCAGGGTGCCAGACTGAGTCAACGTCGACTCCAAGGCCACTGGCTGCCTGGATATCGATCCACGGCGAGTTGAAGGTCATGACGTCAGCAGGGGCGCCAGACTGGAGTCAACGTGACTCCAAGCCACGTGGTGTGCCTGGATATCGATCCACGGCGAGTTGAAGGTCAGATGACGTCACCAGGTGCGCCAGACTGGAGTCAACGTGGACTCCAAGGCCCGTGGCTTGCCTGGATATCGATCCACGGCGAGTTGAAGGTCAGATGACGTCACCAGGGGCGCCAGACTGGGTCAACGTCGACTCCAAGGCCACGTGGCTTGCCTGGATATCGATCCACGGCGAGTTGAAGGTCAGATGACGTCACAGGGCGCCAGACTGGAGTCAACGTGGACTCCAAGGCCACGTGGCTTGCCTGGATATCGATCCACGGCGAGTTGAAGGTCAGATGACGTCAGCAGGGGCGCCAGACTGGGTTAATGACTCCAAGGCCACGAGGCTGGTCTGGATATCGATCCACGGCGAGTTGAGGTCAGATGACGTCACAGGGGCGCCAGACTGGGTCAACGTCGACTCCAAGGCCACGTGGCTTGCCTGGATATCGATCCACGGCGAGTTGAAGGTCATATGACGTCACAGGGGGCCACTGGAGTCAACGTGACTCCAAGGCCACGTGGCTTGCCTGGATATCGATCCACGGCGAGTTGAAGGTCAGATGACGTCACCAGGGCGCCCGACTGGGGTCAATGTCGACTCCAAGGCCACAGGCTGGTCTGGATATCGATCCACGGCGAGTTGAAGGCAGATGACGTCACCAGGGGCGCCAGACTGGTCAACGTCGACTCCAAGGCCACGTGGCTTCCTGGATATCGATCCACGGCGAGTTGAAGGTCAGATGACGTCACCAGGGGCCAGACTGAGTCAACGTGACTCCAAGCCACGTGGCTTGCCTGGATATCGATCCACGGCGAGTTGAAGGTCATGACGCATCCAGGGCCAGACTGGGTCAATCGACTCCAAGGCCACGTGCTGCCTGGATATAGCTCCACGGCGAGTTAGGTCAATAACGTCACCAGGCGCCAGACTGGAGTCAACGTCGACTCCAAGGCCACGTGGCGGGCCGGATATCGATCCACGGCGAGTTGAAGTCAGATGACGTCACCCGGTGCGCCAGACTGGAGTCAACGTGGACTCCAAGGCCAGTGGCTTGCCTGGATATCGATCCACGGCGAGTTGAAGGTCAGATGACGTCACCAGGGGGCCAACTGGGTCAACGTGGACTCCAAGGCCACGTGGCTTGCCTGGATTCGAATCCACGGCGAGTTGAAGGTCAATGACGCACAGGGCCCAGACTGGGTAATTCGACTCCAAGGCCACGAGTGCTTGGTCTGGATATCGATCCACGGCGAGTTGAAGGTCAGATGACGTCACCAGGGCGCCAGACTGGGTCACGGTCGACTCCAAGGCCACGTGGCTTGCCTGGATATCGATCCACGGCGAGTTGAAGGTCAGATGACGTCACCAGGGGCCAGACTGGAGTCAACGTGGACTCCAAGGCCACGTGGTGCCTGGATATCGATCCACGGCGAGTTGAAGGTCAGATGACGTCACCAGGGGCGCCAGACTGGAGTCAACGTGGACTCCAAGGCCACGTGGCTTGCCTGGATATCGATCCACGGCGAGTTGAAGGTCAGATGATCACCAGGGCGCCAGACTGGGGTCAACGTCGACTCCAAGGCCACGTGGCTTGCCTGGATATCGATCACGGCGAGTTGAAGGTCAGATGACGTCAGCAGGGGCCCAGACTGGAGTCAACGTGGACTCCAAGGCCACGTGGCTTGCCTGGATATCGATCCACGGCGAGTTGAAGGTCAGATGACGTCAGCAGCGCCCAGACTGGGTCAATGTCGACTCCAAGGCCACGTGGCTTGCCTGGATATCGATCCACGGCGAGTTGAAGGTCAGATGACGTCACCAGGGCGCCAGACTGGGTCAACGTCGACTCAAGGCCACGTGGCTTGCCTGGATATCGATCCACGGCGAGTTGAAGGTCAGATGACGTCACAGGGCGCCAGACTGGAGTCAACGTCGACTCCAAGGCCACGTGGCTTGCCTGGATATCGATACGGCGAGTTGAAGGTCAGATGACGTCAGCAGGGGCGCCAGACTGGGTTAACGTCGACTCCAAGGCCACGAGGCTGCTGGATATCGATCCACGGCGAGTTGAAGGTCAGATGACGTCACCAGGGGCGCCAGACTGGGTCAACGTGACTCCAAGGCCACGTGGCTTGCCTGATATCGATCCCGGCGAGTTGAAGGTCAGATGACGTCACCAGGGCGCCACTGAGTCAACGTGGACTCCAAGGCCACGTGGCTTGCCTGGATATCGATCCACGGCGAGTTGAAGGTCAGATACGCCCAGGGGCCAGACTGGGTAATCGACTCCAAGGCCACGTGGCTTGCCTGGATATCGATCCACGGCGAGTTGAAGGTCAGATACGTCACCAGGGCGCCAGACTGGAGTCAACGTGACTCCAAGGCCACGTGCGCCTGGATATCGATCCACGGCGAGTTGAAGGTCAGATCGTCACCAGGTCGCCAGACTGAGTCAACGTGGACTCCAAGGCCAGTGGCTTGCCTGGATATCGATCCACGGCGAGTTAAGGTCAGATGACGTCACCAGGTCCAGACTGGAGTCAACGTGGACTCCAAGGCCACGTGGCTTGCCTGGATATCGATCCACGGCGAGTTGAAGGTCAGATGACGTCAGCAGGGGCGCCAGACTGGAGTCAACGTCGACTCCAAGGCCACGAGGCTGCCTGGATATCGATCCACGGCGAGTTGAAGGTCAGATGACGTCACCAGGGCGCCAGACTGGGGTCAACGTCGACTCCAAGGCCACGTGGCTTGCCTGGATATCGATCCACGGCGAGTTGAAGGTCAGATGACGTACCAGGGGCGCCAGACTGGGTCAACGTGGACTCCAAGGCCACGTGGCTTGCCTGGATATCGATCCACGGCGAGTTGAAGGTCAGATGACGTCACCAGGGGTGCCAGACTGGGCAACGTGGACTCCAAGGCCACGTGGCTTGCCTGGATATCGATCCACGGCGAGTTGAAGGTCAGATGACGTCACCATGCGCCAGACTGGGGTCAACGTGCGACTCCAAGGCCACGTGGCTTGCCTGGATATCGATCCACGGCGAGTTGAAGGTCAGATGACGTCACCAGGGGTGCCAGACTGGGTCAACGTGGACTACAAGGAAACTTGGCTTGCCTGGATATCGATTTACGGCGAGTTGAAGGTCAGATGACGTCACCAGGGGTGCCAGACTGGGGTCATCGTGGACTCCAAGGCCACGTGGCTTGCCTGGATATCGATCCACGGCGAGTTGAAGGTCAAATGACATCACCAGGGGCGCCAGACTGGGGTCAACGTCGACTCCAAGGCCACGTGGCTTGCCTGGATATCGATCCACGGCGAGTTGAAGGTCAGATGACGTCACCAGGTGCGCCAGACTGGAGTCAACGTGGACTCCAAGGCCACGTGGCTTGCCTGGATATCGATCCACGGCGAGTTGAAGGTCAGATGACGTCACCAGGGGCGCCAGACTGGAGTCAACGTCGACTCCAAGGCCACGTGGCTTGCCTGGATATCGATCCACGGCTAGTTGAAGGTCAAATGACGTCACCAGGGGCGCCAGACTGGGGTCAACGTCGACTCCAAGGCCACGTGGCTTGCCTGGATATCGATCCACGGCGAGTTGAAGGTCAGATGACGTCACCAGGGGCGCCAGACTGGAGTCAACGTGGACTCCAAGGCCACGTGGCTTGCCTGGATATCGATCCACGGCGAGTTGAAGTCAGATGACGTCACCAGGGCGCCAGACTGGAGTCAACGTGACTCCAAGGCCACGTGGCTTGCCTGGATATCGATCCACGGCGAGTTGAAGGTCAGATGACGTCAGCAGGTGCGCCAGACTGGGAGTCGACTCCTAGGCCACGTGGCTTGCCTGGATATCGATCCACGGCGAGTTGAAGGTCAGATGACGTCACAGGGCGCCAGACTGGGGCAACGTCGACTCCAAGGCCACGTGGCTTGCCTGGATATCGATCCACGGCGAGTTGAAGGTCAGATGACGTCACCAGGGCACCAGAGTGGGTTAACGTCGACTCCAAGGCCACGTGGCTGGTCTGGATATCGATCCACGGAGTTGAAGGTCAGATGACGTCACCAGGGGTGCCAGACTGGAGTCAACGTCGACTCCAAGGCCACGTGGTTGTGCCTGGATATCGATCCACGGCGTTGAAGGTCAGATGACGTCACCAGGGCGCCAGACTGGGTCAACGTCGACTCCAAGGCCACGTGGCTTGCCTGGATATCGATCCACGGCGAGTTGAAGGTCAGATGACGTCACCAGGGCGCCAGACTGGAGTCAACGTCGACTCAAGGCCACGTGGCTTGCCTGGATATCGATCCACGGCGAGTTGAAGGTCAGATGACGTCACCAGGGGCGCCAACTGGAGTCAACGTGGACTCCAAGGCCACGTGGCTTGCCTGGATATCGATCCACGGCGAGTTGAAGGTCAGATGACGTCACCAGGGCGCCAGACTGGAGTCAACGTCGACTCCAAGGCCACGTGGCTTGCCTGGATATCGATCCACGGCGAGTTGAAGGTCATATGACGTCACAGGGGCGCCAGACTGGGTCAGTCGACTCCAAGGCCACGTGGCTGCCTGGATATCGATCCACGGCGAGTTGAAGGTCAGATGACGTCACAGGGGCGCCAGACTGGAGTCAACGTGACTCCAAGGCCACGTGGCTTGCGGATATCGATCCACGGCGAGTTGAAGGTCAGATGACGTCACCAGGGCGCCAGACTGGAGTCAACGTGACTCCAAGGCCACGTGGCTTGCCTGGATATCGATCCACGGCGAGTTGAAGGTCAGATGACGTCACCAGGGGCGCCAGACTGGAGTCAGTGACTCCAAGGCCACGTGGCTGGCTGGTATCGATCACGGCGAGTTGAAGGTCAGATGACGTCACAGGCGCCAGACTGGGTCAACGTCGACTCCAAGGACGTGGCTTGCCTGGATATCGATCCACGGCGAGTTGAAGGTCAGATGACGTCACCAGGGGCCAGACTGGAGTCAACGTGACTCCAAGGCCACGTGGCTTGCCTGGATATCGATCCACGGCGAGTTGAAGGTCAATGACGTCACCAGGTGCGCCAGACTGGAGTCAACGTCGACTCCAAGGCCACGTGGCTTGCCTGGATATCGATCCACGGCGAGTTGAAGGTCAGATGACGTCACCAGTGCGCCAGACTGGAGTCAACGTCGACTCCAAGGCCACGTGGCTGCCTGGATATCGATCCACGGCGAGTTGAAGGTCAGATGACGTCACCAGGGCGCCAGACTGGAGTCAACGTGGACTCCAAGGCCACGTGGCTTGCCTGGATATCGATCCACGCGAGTTGAAGGTCAATGACGTCACCAGGGCGCCAGACTGGAGTCAACGTCGACTCCAAGGCCACGTGGCTTGCCTGGATATCGATCCACGGCGAGTTGAAGTCAGATGACGTCACCAGGGCGCCCAGACTGGAGTCAACGTGGACTCCAAGGCCACGTGGCTTGCCTGGATATCGATCCACGGCGAGTTGAAGGTCAGATGACGTCACAGGGCGCCAGACTGGAGTCAACGTCGACTCCAAGGCCACGTGGCTTGCCTGGATATCGATCCACGGCGAGTTGAAGGTCAGATGACGTCACCAGGGGCGTCACACTGAATCAACGTGGACTCCAAGGCCACGTGGCTTGCCTGGATATCGATCCACGGCGAGTTGAAGGTCATATGTCGTCAGCAGGGGCGCCAGACGGAGTCACGTGGACTCCAAGGCCACGTGCTTGCCTGGATATCGATC
>CM010316.2:11778508-11805776 GCA_001923025.3 Taenia multiceps
CACGTGGCTTGCCTGATATCGATCACGGCGAGTTGAAGGTCAGAATGACGTCAGCAGGGGCGCCAGACTGGAGTCAACGTCGACTCCAAGGCCACGTGGCTTGCCTGGATATCGATCCACGGCGAGTTGAAGGTCAGATGACGTCACCAGGGCGCCAACTGGAGTCAACGTGGACTCCAAGGCCACGTGGCTTGCCTGGATATCGATCCACGGCGAGTTGAAGGTCAGATGACGTCACCAGGGGCGCCAGACTGGAGTCAACGTGACTCCAAGGCCACGTGGCTTGCCTGGATATCGATCCACGGCGAGTTGAAGGTCAGATGACGTCACCAGGGGCGCCAGACTGAGTCAACGTCGACTCCAAGGCCACGTGGCTTCCTGGATATCGATCCACGGCGAGTTGAAGGTCAGATGACGTCACCAGGGGGCCAGACTGGTCATCGACTCCAAGGCCACGTGGCTTGCCTGGATATCGATCCGGCGAGTTGAAGGTCAGATGACGTCACCAGGGGCGCCAGACTGGAGTCAACGTGACTCCAAGGCCACGTGGCTTGCCTGGATATCGATCCACGGCGAGTTGAAGGTCAATGACGTCACCAGGGGCGCCAGACTGGAGTCAACGTCGACTCCAAGGCCACGTGGCTTGCCTGGATATCGATCCACGGCGAGTTTGAAGGTCAGATGACGTCACCAGTGGCGCCAGACTGGAGTCACGTCGACTCCAAGGCCACGTGGCTTGCCTGTATCGATCCGGCGAGTTGAAGGTCAGATGACGTCACCAGGGCGCCAGACTGGAGTCAACGTGACTCCAAGGCCACGTGGCTTGCCTGGATATCGATCCACGGCGAGTTGAAGGTCAGATGACGTCACCAGGGCGCCAGACTGGAGTCAACGTGACTCCAAGGCCACGTGGCTTGCCTGGATATCGATCCACGGCGAGTTGAAGGTCAGATGACGTCACCAGGGGCGCCAGACTGGAGTCAACGTGCGACTCCAAGGCCACGTGGCTTGCTGGATATCGATCCACGGCGAGTTGAAGGTCAGATGACGTCACCAGGGGCGCCAGACTGGGTCAACGTCGACTCCAAGGCCACGTGGCTTGCCTGGATATCGATCCACGGCGAGTTGAAGGTCAGATGACGTCACCAGGGCGCCAGACTGGGTCAACGTCGACTCCAAGGCCACGTGGCTTGCCTGGATATCGATCCACGGCGAGTTGAAGGTCGATGACGTCACAGGGGCGCCAGACTGGAGTCAACGTCGACTCCAAGGCCACGTGGCTGTGCTGGATATCGATCCACGGCGAGTTGAAGGTCAGATGACGTCACCAGGGGCGCCAGACTGGAGTCAACGTGACTCCAAGGCCACGTGGCTTGCCTGGATATCGATCCACGGCGAGTTGAAGGTCAGATGACGTCACCAGGGGCGCCAGACTGGAGTCAACGTGGACTCCAAGGCCACGTGGCTTGCCTGGATATCGATCCACGGCGAGTTGAAGGTCAGATGACGTCACCAGGGGCCAGACTGGGTCAACGTCGACTCCAAGGCCACGTGGCTTGCCTGGATATCGATCCACGGCGAGTTGAAGGTCAGATGACGTCACCAGGGCGCCAGACTGGAGTCAACGTCGACTCCAAGGCCACGTGGCTTGCCTGGATATCGATCCACGGCGAGTTGAAGGTCAGATGACGTCACCAGGGGCGCCAGACTGGAGTCAACGTGGACTCCAAGGCCACGTGGCTTGCCTGGATATCGATCCACGGCGAGTTGAAGGTCAGATGACGTCACCAGGGCGCCAGACTGGAGTCAACGTCGACTCCAAGGCCACGTGGCTTGCCTGGATATCGATCCACGGCGAGTTGAAGGTCAGATGACGTCACCAGGGCGCCAGACTGGAGTCAACGTCGACTCCAAGGCCACGTGGCTTGCCTGGATATCGATCCACGGCGAGTTGAAGGTCAGATGACGTCACCAGGGGCGCCAGACTGGGTCAACGTCGACTCCAAGGCCACGTGGCTTGCCTGGATATCGATCCACGGCGAGTTGAAGGTCAGATGACGTCACCAGGGCGCCAGACTGGGTCAACGTGACTCCAAGGCCACGTGGCTTGCCTGGATATCGATCCACGGCGAGTTGAAGGTCAGATGACGTCACCAGGTGCGCCAGACTGGAGTCAACGTGACTCCAAGGCCACGTGGCTTGCCTGGATATCGATCCACGGCGAATTGAAGGTCAGATGACGTCACCAGGGCGCCAGACTGGAGTCAACGTGGACTCCAAGGCCACGTGGCTTGCCTGGATATCGATCCACGGCGAGTTGAAGGTCAGATGACGTCACCAGGGCGCCAGACTGGAGTCAACGTCGACTCCAAGGCCACGTGGCTTGCCTGGATATCGATCCACGGCGAGTTGAAGGTCAGATGACGTCACCAGGGTGCCAGACTGGGGTCAACGTGGACTCCAAGGCCACGTGGCTTGCCTGGATATCGATCCACGGCGAGTTGAAGGTCAGATGACGTCACCAGGGCGCCAGACTGGAGTCAACGTGGACTCCAAGGCCACGTGGCTTGCCTGGATATCGATCCACGGCGAGTTGAAGGTCAGATGACGTCACCAGGGGCGCCAGACTGGAGTCAACGTGACTCCAAGGCCACGTGGCTTGCCTGGATATCGATCCACGGCGAGTTGAAGGTCAGATGACGTCACCAGGGGCGCCAGACTGGAGTCAACGTCGACTCCAAGGCCACGTGGCTTGCCTGGATATCGATCCACGGCGAGTTGAAGGTCAGATGACGTCACCAGGGGCCCAGACTGGAGTCAACGTCGACTCCAAGGCCACGTGGCTTGCCTGGATATCGATCCACGGCGAGTTGAAGGTCAGATGACGTCACAGGGGCCAGACTGAGTCAACGTCGACTCCAAGGCCACGTGGCTTGCCTGGATATCGATCCACGGCGAGTTGAAGGTCAGATGACGTCACCAGGGGCGCCAGACTGGAGTCAACGTGACTCCAAGGCCACGTGGCTTGCCTGGATATCGATCCACGGCGAGTTGAAGGTCAGATGACGTCACCAGGGGCGCCAGACTGGAGTCAACGTGGACTCCAAGGCCACGTGGCTTGCCTGGATATCGATCCACGGCGAGTTGAAGGTCAGATGACGTCACCAGGGCGCCAGACTGGAGTCAACGTCGACTCCAAGGCCACGTGGCTTGCCTGGATATCGATCCACGGCGAGTTGAAGGTCAGATGACGTCAGCAGGGCGCCAGACTGGAGTCAACGTGACTCCAAGGCCACGTGGCTTGCCTGGATATCGATCCACGGCGAGTTGAAGGTCAGATGACGTCACCAGGGCGCCAGACTGGGTCAACGTCGACTCCAAGGCCACGTGGCTTGCCTGGATATCGATCCACGGCGAGTTGAAGGTCAGATGACGTCACCAGGGCGCCAGACTGGAGTCAACGTCGACTCCAAGGCCACGTGGCTTGCCTGGATATCGATCCACGGCGAGTTGAAGGTCAGATGACGTCACAGGGGCGCCAGACTGGAGTCAACGTGACTCCAAGGCCACGTGGCTTGCCTGGATATCGATCCACGGCGAGTTGAAGGTCAGATGACGTCACCAGGGCGCCAGACTGGGTCAACGTCGACTCCAAGGCCACGTGGCTTGCCTGGATATCGATCCACGGCGAGTTGAAGGTCAGATGACGTCACCAGGGGCGCCAGACTGGGTCAACGTCGACTCCAAGGCCACGTGGCTTGCCTGGATATCGATCCACGGCGAGTTGAAGGTCAGATGACGTCACCAGGGGCGCCAGACTGAGTCAACGTGGACTCCAAGGCCACGTGGCTTGCCTGGATATCGATCCACGGCGAGTTGAAGGTCAGATGACGTCACCAGGGGCCAGACTGGGTCAACGACTCCAAGGCCACGTGGCTTGCCTGGATATCGATCCACGGCGAGTTGAAGGTCAGATACGTCACCAGGGCGCCAGACTGGGTCAACGTGGACTCCAAGGCCACGTGGCTTGCCTGGATATCGATCCACGGCGAGTTGAAGGTCAGATGACGTCACCAGGGCGCCAGACTGGAGTCAACGTGACTCCAAGGCCAGTGGCTTGCCTGGATATCGATCCACGGCGAGTTGAAGGTCAGATGACGTCACCAGGGGCCAGACTGGAGTCAACGTGACTCCAAGGCCACGTGGCTTGCCTGGATATCGATCCACGGCGAGTTGAAGGTCAGATGACGTCACAGGGGCGCCAGACTGGAGTCAACGTCGACTCCAAGGCCACGTGGCTTGCCTGGATATCGATCCACGGCGAGTTGAAGGTCAGATGACGTCACCAGGGCGCCAGACTGGAGTCAACGTCGACTCCAAGGCCACGTGGCTTGCCTGGATATCGATCCACGGCGAGTTGAAGGTCAGATGACGTCACCAGGGCGCCAGACTGGAGTCAACGTGACTCCAAGGCCACGTGGCTTGCCTGGATATCGATCCACGGCGAGTTGAAGGTCAGATGACGTCACCAGGGGCCAGACTGGAGTCAACGTGGACTCCAAGGCCACGTGGCTTGCCTGGATATCGATCCACGGCGAGTTGAAGGTCAGATGACGTCACCAGGGCGCCAGACTGGGTCAACGTCGACTCCAAGGCCACGTGGCTTGCCTGGATATCGATCCACGGCGAGTTGAAGGTCAGATGACGTCACCAGGTGCCAGACTGGGTCAACGTGGACTCCAAGGCCACGTGGCTTGCCTGGATATCGATCCACGGCGAGTTGAAGGTCAGATGACGTCACCAGGGGCCAGACTGGAGTCAACGTGGACTCCAAGGCCACGTGGCTTGCCTGGATATCGATCCACGGCGAGTTGAAGGTCAGATGACGTCACCAGGGGCGCCAGACTGGGTCAACGTCGACTCCAAGGCCACGTGGCTTGCCTGGATATCGATCCACGGCGAGTTGAAGGTCAGATGACGTCACCAGGGGCGCCAGACTGGAGTCAACGTCGACTCCAAGGCCACGTGGCTTGCCTGGATATCGATCCACGGCGAGTTGAAGGTCAGATGACGTCACCAGGGCGCCAGACTGGAGTCAACGTGACTCCAAGGCCACGTGGCTTGCCTGGATATCGATCCACGGCGAGTTGAAGGTCAGATGACGTCACCAGGGGCGCCAGACTGGAGTCAACGTCGACTCCAAGGCCACGTGGCTTGCCTGGATATCGATCCACGGCGAGTTGAAGGTCAGATGACGTCACCAGGGGCGCCAGACTGGAGTCAACGTGGACTCCAAGGCCACGTGGCTTGCCTGGATATCGATCCACGGCGAGTTGAAGGTCAGATGACGTCACCAGGGGCGCCAGACTGGAGTCAACGTCGACTCCAAGGCCACGTGGCTTGCCTGGATATCGATCCACGGCGAGTTGAAGGTCAGATGACGTCACAGGGGCCAGACTGGAGTCAACGTGACTCCAAGGCCACGTGGCTTGCCTGGATATCGATCCACGGCGAGTTGAAGGTCAGATGACGTCACCAGGGCGCCAGACTGGGTCAACGTCGACTCCAAGGCCACGTGGCTTGCCTGGATATCGATCCACGGCGAGTTGAAGGTCAGATGACGTCACCAGGGGCGCCAGACTGGGTCAACGTCGACTCCAAGGCCACGTGGCTTGCCTGGATATCGATCCACGGCGAGTTGAAGGTCAGATGACGTCACCAGGGGCGCCAGACTGGAGTCAACGTCGACTCCAAGGCCACGTGGCTTGCCTGGATATCGATCCACGGCGAGTTGAAGGTCAGATGACGTCACCAGGGCGCCAGACTGGAGTCAACGTCGACTCCAAGGCCACGTGGCTTGCCTGGATATCGATCCACGGCGAGTTGAAGGTCAGATGACGTCACAGGGGCGCCAGACTGGAGTCAACGTCGACTCCAAGGCCACGTGGCTTGCCTGGATATCGATCCACGGCGAGTTGAAGGTCAGATGACGTCACCAGGGGCGCCAGACTGGAGTCAACGTCGACTCCAAGGCCACGTGGCTTGCCTGGATATCGATCCACGGCGAGTTGAAGGTCAGATGACGTCACCAGGGGCGCCAGACTGGAGTCAACGTGACTCCAAGGCCACGTGGCTTGCCTGGATATCGATCCACGGCGAGTTGAAGGTCAGATGACGTCACCAGGGGCGCCAGACTGGAGTCAACGTCGACTCCAAGGCCACGTGGCTTGCCTGGATATCGATCCACGGCGAGTTGAAGGTCAGATGACGTCACCAGGGGCGCCAGACTGGAGTCAACGTCGACTCCAAGGCCACGTGGCTTGCCTGGATATCGATCCACGGCGAGTTGAAGGTCAGATGACGTCACCAGGGGCCAGACTGGAGTCAACGTGGACTCCAAGGCCACGTGGCTTGCCTGGATATCGATCCACGGCGAGTTGAAGGTCAGATGACGTCACAGGGGCGCCAGACTGGGTCAACGTCGACTCCAAGGCCACGTGGCTTGCCTGGATATCGATCCACGGCGAGTTGAAGGTCAGATGACGTCACAGGGGCGCCAGACTGGAGTCAACGTGACTCCAAGGCCACGTGGCTTGCCTGGATATCGATCCACGGCGAGTTGAAGGTCAGATGACGTCACCAGGGCGCCAGACTGGAGTCAACGTCGACTCCAAGGCCACGTGGCTTGCCTGGATATCGATCCACGGCGAGTTGAAGGTCAGATGACGTCACCAGGGCGCCAGACTGGAGTCAACGTCGACTCCAAGGCCACGTGGCTTGCTGGATATCGATCCACGGCGAGTTGAAGGTCAGATGACGTCACCAGGGCGCCAGACTGGAGTCAACGTGACTCCAAGGCCACGTGGCTTGCCTGGATATCGATCCACGGCGAGTTGAAGGTCAGATGACGTCACCAGGGGGCCAGACTGGAGTCAACGTGACTCCAAGGCCACGTGGCTTGCCTGGATATCGATCCACGGCGAGTTGAAGGTCAGATGACGTCACCAGGGGCGCCAGACTGGAGTCAACGTCGACTCCAAGGCCACGTGGCTTGCCTGGATATCGATCCACGGCGAGTTGAAGGTCAGATGACGTCACCAGGGCGCCAGACTGGAGTCAACGTGGACTCCAAGGCCACGTGGCTTGCCTGGATATCGATCCACGGCGAGTTGAAGGTCAGATGACGTCACCAGGGGCGCCAGACTGGAGTCAACGTCGACTCCAAGGCCACGTGGCTTGCCTGGATATCGATCCACGGCGAGTTGAAGGTCAGATGACGTCACCAGGGGCGCCAGACTGGAGTCAACGTCGACTCCAAGGCCACGTGGCTTGCCTGGATATCGATCCACGGCGAGTTGAAGGTCAGATGACGTCACCAGGGGCGCCAGACTGGAGTCAACGTCGACTCCAAGGCCACGTGGCTTGCCTGGATATCGATCCACGGCGAGTTGAAGGTCAGATGACGTCACAGGGGCGCCAGACTGAGTCAACGTCGACTCCAAGGCCACGTGGCTTGCCTGGATATCGATCCACGGCGAGTTGAAGGTCAGATGACGTCACCGGGGCGCCAGACTGGAGTCAACGTCGACTCCAAGGCCACGTGGCTTGCCTGGATATCGATCCACGGCGAGTTGAAGGTCAGATGACGTCACCAGGGCGCCAGACTGGAGTCAACGTCGACTCCAAGGCCACGTGGCTTGCCTGGATATCGATCCACGGCGAGTTGAAGGTCAGATGACGTCACCAGGGGCGCCAGACTGGAGTCAACGTGACTCCAAGGCCACGTGGCTTGCCTGGATATCGATCCACGGCGAGTTGAAGGTCAGATGACGTCACCAGGGGCGCCAGACTGGAGTCAACGTCGACTCCAAGGCCACGTGGCTTGCCTGGATATCGATCCACGGCGAGTTGAAGGTCAGATGACGTCACCAGGGGCGCCAGACTGGGTCAACGTGACTCCAAGGCCACGTGGCTTGCCTGGATATCGATCACGGCGAGTTGAAGGTCAGATGACGTCACCAGGGGCGCCAGACTGGAGTCAACGTGGACTCCAAGGCCACGTGGCTTGCCTGGATATCGATCCACGGCGAGTTGAAGGTCAGATGACGTCACCAGGGCGCCAGACTGGAGTCAACGTGACTCCAAGGCCACGTGGCTTGCCTGGATATCGATCCACGGCGAGTTGAAGGTCAGATGACGTCACAGGGGCGCCAGACTGGAGTCAACGTCGACTCCAAGGCCACGTGGCTTGCCTGGATATCGATCCACGGCGAGTTGAAGGTCAGATGACGTCACCAGGGCGCCAGACTGGAGTCAACGTCGACTCCAAGGCCACGTGGCTTGCCTGGATATCGATCCACGGCGAGTTGAAGGTCAGATGACGTCACCAGGGGCGCCAGACTGGAGTCAACGTGGACTCCAAGGCCACGTGGCCCTGGATATCGATCCACGGCGAGTTGAAGGTCAGATGACGTCACCAGGGGCGCCAGACTGGAGTCAACGTGACTCCAAGGCCACGTGGCTTGCCTGGATATCGATCCACGGCGAGTTGAAGGTCAGATGACGTCACCAGGGCGCCAGACTGGAGTCAACGTCGACTCCAAGGCCACGTGGCTTGCCTGGATATCGATCCACGGCGAGTTGAAGGTCAGATGACGTCACCAGGGGCGCCAGACTGGAGTCAACGTCGACTCCAAGGCCACGTGGCTTGCCTGGATATCGATCCACGGCGAGTTGAAGGTCAGATGACGTCACCAGGGCGCCAGACTGGAGTCAACGTGACTCCAAGGCCACGTGGCTTGCCTGGATATCGATCCACGGCGAGTTGAAGGTCAGATGACGTCACCAGGGGCGCCAGACTGGGTCAACGTCGACTCCAAGGCCACGTGGCTTGCCTGGATATCGATCCACGGCGAGTTGAAGGTCAGATGACGTCACAGGGGCGCCAGACTGGAGTCAACGTCGACTCCAAGGCCACGTGGCTTGCCTGGATATCGATCCACGGCGAGTTGAAGGTCAGATGACGTCACAGGGGCGCCAGACTGGAGTCAACGTGGACTCCAAGGCCACGTGGCTTGCCTGGATATCGATCCACGGCGAGTTGAAGGTCAGATGACGTCACAGGGGCGCCAGACTGGTCAACGTCGACTCCAAGGCCACGTGGCTTGCCTGGATATCGATCCACGGCGAGTTGAAGGTCAGATGACGTCACCAGGGGCGCCAGACTGGAGTCAACGTCGACTCCAAGGCCACGTGGCTTGCCTGGATATCGATCCACGGCGAGTTGAAGGTCAGATGACGTCACAGGGGCGCCAGACTGGAGTCAACGTCGACTCCAAGGCCACGTGGCTGCCTGGATATCGATCCACGGCGAGTTGAAGGTCAGATGACGTCACCAGGGGCGCCAGACTGGGTCAACGTCGACTCCAAGGCCACGTGGCTTGCCTGGATATCGATCCACGGCGAGTTGAAGGTCAGATGACGTCACCAGGGCGCCAGACTGGAGTCAACGTGGACTCCAAGGCCACGTGGCTTGCCTGGATATCGATCCACGGCGAGTTGAAGGTCAGATGACGTCACCAGGGCCAGACTGGAGTCAACGTGGACTCCAAGGCCACGTGGCTTGCCTGGATATCGATCCACGGCGAGTTGAAGGTCAGATGACGTCACAGGGGCCAGACTGGAGTCAACGTGACTCCAAGGCCACGTGGCTTGCCTGGATATCGATCCACGGCGAGTTGAAGGTCAGATGACGTCACAGGGGCGCCAGACTGGAGTCAACGTGACTCCAAGGCCACGTGGCTTGCCTGGATATCGATCCACGGCGAGTTGAAGGTCAGATGACGTCACCAGGGGTGCCAGACTGGAGTCAACGTCGACTCCAAGGCCACGTGGCTTGCCTGGATATCGATCCACGGCGAGTTGAAGGTCAGATGACGTCACCAGGGGCGCCAGACTGGAGTCAACGTGACTCCAAGGCCACGTGGCTGCCTGGATATCGATCCACGGCGAGTTGAAGGTCAGATGACGTCACCAGGGCGCCAGACTGGGTCAACGTCGACTCCAAGGCCACGTGGCTTGCCTGGATATCGATCCACGGCGAGTTGAAGGTCAGATGACGTCACCAGGGCGCCAGACTGGAGTCAACGTGACTCCAAGGCCACGTGGCTTGCCTGGATATCGATCCACGGCGAGTTGAAGGTCAGATGACGTCACCAGGGGTGCCAGACTGGAGTCAACGTGACTCCAAGGCCACGTGGCTTGCCTGGATATCGATTTCCACGGCGAGTTGAAGGTCAGATGACGTCACAGGGCGCCAGACTGGGTCAACGTCGACTCCAAGGCCACGTGGCTTGCCTGGATATCGATCCACGGCGAGTTGAAGGTCAGATGACGTCACCAGGGGCAGACTGGGTCAACGTGACTCCAAGGCCACGTGGCTTGCCTGGATATCGATCCACGGCGAGTTGAAGGTCAGATGACGTCACCAGGGGCCAGACTGGAGTCAACGTGGACTCCAAGGCCACGTGGCTTGCCTGGATATCGATCCACGGCGAGTTGAAGGTCAGATGACGTCACCAGGGGCGCCAGACTGGAGTCAACGTCGACTCCAAGGCCACGTGGCTTGCCTGGATATCGATCCACGGCGAGTTGAAGGTCAGATGACGTCACCAGGGCGCCAGACTGGAGTCAACGTCGACTCCAAGGCCACGTGGCTTGCCTGGATATCGATCCACGGCGAGTTGAAGGTCAGATGACGTCACCAGGGCGCCAGACTGGAGTCAACGTGACTCCAAGGCCACGTGGCTTGCCTGGATATCGATCCACGGCGAGTTGAAGGTCAGATGACGTCACCAGGGGCGCCAGACTGGAGTCAACGTGACTCCAAGGCCACGTGGCTTGCCTGGATATCGATCCACGGCGAGTTGAAGGTCAGATGACGTCACAGGGCGCCAGACTGGAGTCAACGTCGACTCCAAGGCCACGTGGCTTGCCTGGATATCGATCCACGGCGAGTTGAAGGTCAGATGACGTCACCAGGGGCGCCAGACTGGGTCAACGTCGACTCCAAGGCCACGTGGCTTGCCTGGATATCGATCCACGGCGAGTTGAAGGTCAGATGACGTCACCAGGGGCCAGACTGGAGTCAACGTCGACTCCAAGGCCACGTGGCTGGCTGGATATCGATCCACGGCGAGTTGAAGGTCAGATGACGTCACCAGGGGCGCAGACTGGAGTCAACGTCGACTCCAAGGCCACGTGGCTTGCCTGGATATCGATCCACGGCGAGTTGAAGGTCAGATGACGTCACCAGGGCGCCAGACTGGTCAACGTCGACTCCAAGGCCACGTGGCTTGCTGATATCGATCCACGGCGAGTTGAAGGTCAGATGACGTCACCAGGGCGCCAGACTGGTCAACGTCGACTCCAAGGCCACGTGGCTTGCCTGGATATCGATCCACGGCGAGTTGAAGGTCAGATGACGTCACCAGGGGCGCCAGACTGGAGTCAACGTGACTCCAAGGCCACGTGGCTTGCCTGGATATCGATCCACGGCGAGTTGAAGGTCAGATGACGTCACAGGGCGCCAGACTGGAGTCAACGTCGACTCCAAGGCCACGTGGCTTGCCTGGATATCGATCCACGGCGAGTTGAAGGTCAGATGACGTCACAGGGGCGCCAGACTGGGTCAACGTCGACTCCAAGGCCACGTGGCTTGCCTGGATATCGATCCACGGCGAGTTGAAGGTCAGATGACGTCACCAGGGGCGCCAGACTGGAGTCAACGTGACTCCAAGGCCACGTGGCTTGCCTGGATATCGATCCACGGCGAGTTGAAGGTCAGATGACGTCACCAGGGGCCAGACTGGAGTCAACGTGGACTCCAAGGCCACGTGGCTTGCCTGGATATCGATCCACGGCGAGTTGAAGGTCAGATGACGTCACCAGGGGCGCCAGACTGGGTCAAGTCGACTCCAAGGCCACGTGGCTTGCCTGGATATCGATCCACGGCGAGTTGAAGGTCAGATGACGTCACCAGGGGCGCCAGACTGGATCAACGTGACTCCAAGGCCACGTGGCTTGCCTGGATATCGATCCACGGCGAGTTGAAGGTCAGATGACGTCACCAGGGGCCAGACTGGAGTCAACGTGACTCCAAGGCCACGTGGCTTGCCTGGATATCGATCCACGGCGAGTTGAAGGTCAGATGACGTCACAGGGGCGCCAGACTGGAGTCAACGTGACTCCAAGGCCACGTGGCTTGCCTGGATATCGATCCACGGCGAGTTGAAGGTCAGATGACGTCACCAGGCGCCAGACTGGAGTCAACGTGACTCCAAGGCCACGTGGCTTGCCTGGATATCGATCCACGGCGAGTTGAAGGTCAGATGACGTCACCAGGGCGCCAGACTGGAGTCAACGTCGACTCCAAGGCCACGTGGCTTGCCTGGATATCGATCCACGGCGAGTTGAAGGTCAGATGACGTCACCAGGGGCGCCAGACTGGAGTCAACGTCGACTCCAAGGCCACGTGGCTTGCCTGGATATCGATCCACGGCGAGTTGAAGGTCAGATGACGTCACCAGGGGCGCCAGACTGGAGTCAACGTGACTCCAAGGCCACGTGGCTTGCCTGGATATCGATCCACGGCGAGTTGAAGGTCAGATGACGTCACCAGGGCGCCAGACTGGAGTCAACGTCGACTCCAAGGCCACGTGGCTTGCCTGGATATCGATCCACGGCGAGTTGAAGGTCAGATGACGTCACCAGGGCGCCAGACTGAGTCAACGCGACTCCAAGGCCACGTGGCTTGCCTGGATATCGATCCACGGCGAGTTGAAGGTCAGATGACGTCACAGGGCGCCAGACTGGAGTCAACGTGACTCCAAGGCCACGTGGCTTGCCTGGATATCGATCCACGGCGAGTTGAAGGTCAGATGACGTCACAGGGGCGCCACTGGAGTCAACGTGACTCCAAGGCCACGTGGCTTGCCTGGATATCGATCCACGGCGAGTTGAAGGTCAGATGACGTCACCAGGGCGCCAGACTGGAGTCAACGTGACTCCAAGGCCACGTGGCTTGCCTGGATATCGATCCACGGCGAGTTGAAGGTCAGATGACGTCACCAGGGCGCCAGACTGGAGTCAACGTCGACTCCAAGGCCACGTGGCTTGCCTGGATATCGATCCACGGCGAGTTGAAGGTCAGATGACGTCACCAGGGGCGCCAGACTGGAGTCAACGTGACTCCAAGGCCACGTGGCTTGCCTGGATATCGATCCACGGCGAGTTGAAGGTCAGATGACGTCACCAGGGGCGCCAGACTGGAGTCAACGTCGACTCCAAGGCCACGTGGCTTGCCTGGATATCGATCCACGGCGAGTTGAAGGTCAGATGACGTCACCAGGGCGCCAGACTGGAGTCAACGTGACTCCAAGGCCACGTGGCTTGCCTGGATATCGATCCACGGCGAGTTGAAGGTCAGATGACGTCACCAGGGGCGCCAGACTGGAGTCAACGTGACTCCAAGGCCACGTGGCTTGCCTGGATATCGATCCACGGCGAGTTGAAGGTCAGATGACGTCACCAGGGCGCCAGACTGGAGTCAACGTCGACTCCAAGGCCACGTGGCTTGCCTGGATATCGATCCACGGCGAGTTGAAGGTCAGATGACGTCACAGGGCGCCAGACTGGGTCAACGTCGACTCCAAGGCCACGTGGCTTGCCTGGATATCGATCCACGGCGAGTTGAAGGTCAGATGACGTCACCAGGGGCGCCAGACTGGAGTCAACGTCGACTCCAAGGCCACGTGGCTTGCTGGATATCGATCCACGGCGAGTTGAAGGTCAGATGACGTCACCAGGGCGCCAGACTGGAGTCAACGTCGACTCCAAGGCCACGTGGCTTGCCTGGATATCGATCCACGGCGAGTTGAAGGTCAGATGACGTCACCAGGGCGCCAGACTGGAGTCAACGTCGACTCCAAGGCCACGTGGCTTGCCTGGATATCGATCCACGGCGAGTTGAAGGTCAGATGACGTCACCAGGGGCCAGACTGGAGTCAACGTCGACTCCAAGGCCACGTGGCTTGCCTGGATATCGATCCACGGCGAGTTGAAGGTCAGATGACGTCACCAGGGGCGCCAGACTGGAGTCAACGTGACTCCAAGGCCACGTGGCTTGCCTGGATATCGATCCACGGCGAGTTGAAGGTCAGATGACGTCACCAGGGGCGCCAGACTGGAGTCAACGTCGACTCCAAGGCCACGTGGCTTGCCTGGATATCGATCCACGGCGAGTTGAAGGTCAGATGACGTCACCAGGGGCCAGACTGGAGTCAACGTCGACTCCAAGGCCACGTGGCTTGCCTGGATATCGATCCACGGCGAGTTGAAGGTCAGATGACGTCACCAGGGGCGCCAGACTGGAGTCAACGTCGACTCCAAGGCCACGTGGCTGCCTGGATATCGATCCACGGCGAGTTGAAGGTCAGATGACGTCACCAGGGGCCAGACTGGAGTCAACGTCGACTCCAAGGCCACGTGGTTGCCTGGATATCGATCCACGGCGAGTTGAAGGTCAGATGACGTCACCAGGGCGCCAGACTGGAGTCAACGTGACTCCAAGGCCACGTGGTGTGCCTGGATATCGATCCACGGCGAGTTGAAGGTCAGATGACGTCACCAGGGGCGCCAGACTGGAGTCAACGTGGACTCCAAGGCCACGTGGCTTGCCTGGATATCGATCCACGGCGAGTTGAAGGTCAGATGACGTCACCAGGGGCGCCAGACTGGAGTCAACGTCGACTCCAAGGCCACGTGGCTTGCCTGGATATCGATCCACGGCGAGTTGAAGGTCAGATGACGTCACCAGGGCGCCAGACTGAGTCAACGTCGACTCCAAGGCCACGTGGCTTGCCTGGATATCGATCCACGGCGAGTTGAAGGTCAGATGACGTCACCAGGGCGCCAGACTGGAGTCAACGTCGACTCCAAGGCCACGTGGCTTGCCTGGATATCGATCCACGGCGAGTTGAAGGTCAGATGACGTCACCAGGGCGCCAGACTGGAGTCAACGTCGACTCCAAGGCCACGTGGCTTGCCTGGATATCGATCCACGGCGAGTTGAAGGTCAGATGACGTCACCAGGGGCGCCAGACTGGAGTCAACGTCGACTCCAAGGCCACGTGGCTTGCCTGGATATCGATCCACGGCGAGTTGAAGGTCAGATGACGTCACCAGGGGCCAGACTGGGTCAACGTCGACTCCAAGGCCACGTGGCTTGCCTGGATATCGATCCACGGCGAGTTGAAGGTCAGATGACGTCACCAGGGCGCCAGACTGGAGTCAACGTGGACTCCAAGGCCACGTGGCTTGCCTGGATATCGATCCACGGCGAGTTGAAGGTCAGATGACGTCACCAGGGCGCCAGACTGGAGTCAACGTCGACTCCAAGGCCACGTGGCTTGCCTGGATATCGATCCACGGCGAGTTGAAGGTCAGATGACGTCACCAGGGGCGCCAGACTGGAGTCAACGTCGACTCCAAGGCCACGTGGCTTGCCTGGATATCGATCCACGGCGAGTTGAAGGTCAGATGACGTCACCAGGGCGCCAGACTGGAGTCAACGTCGACTCCAAGGCCACGTGGCTTGCCTGGATATCGATCCACGGCGAGTTGAAGGTCAGATGACGTCACCAGGGCGCCAGACTGGAGTCAACGTCGACTCCAAGGCCACGTGGCTTGCCTGGATATCGATCCACGGCGAGTTGAAGGTCAGATGACGTCACCAGGGCGCCAGACTGGGTCAACGTCGACTCCAAGGCCACGTGGCTTGCCTGGATATCGATCCACGGCGAGTTGAAGGTCAGATGACGTCACCAGGGCGCCAGACTGGAGTCAACGTCGACTCCAAGGCCACGTGGCTTGCCTGGATATCGATCCACGGCGAGTTGAAGGTCAGATGACGTCACCAGGGGCGCCAGACTGGAGTCAACGTCGACTCCAAGGCCACGTGGCTTGCCTGGATATCGATCCACGGCGAGTTGAAGGTCAGATGACGTCACCAGGGCGCCAGACTGGAGTCAACGTCGACTCCAAGGCCACGTGGCTTGCCTGGATATCGATCCACGGCGAGTTGAAGGTCAGATGACGTCACCAGGGCGCCAGACTGGGTCAACGTGACTCCAAGGCCACGTGGCTTGCCTGGATATCGATCCACGGCGAGTTGAAGGTCAGATGACGTCACCAGGGCGCCAGACTGGAGTCAACGTCGACTCCAAGGCCACGTGGCTTGCCTGGATATCGATCCACGGCGAGTTGAAGGTCAGATGACGTCACCAGGGGCGCCAGACTGGAGTCAACGTGACTCCAAGGCCACGTGGCTTGCCTGGATATCGATCCACGGCGAGTTGAAGGTCAGATGACGTCACCAGGGGCGCCAGACTGGAGTCAACGTCGACTCCAAGGCCACGTGGCTTGCCTGGATATCGATCCACGGCGAGTTGAAGGTCAGATGACGTCACCAGGGCGCCAGACTGGAGTCAACGTCGACTCCAAGGCCACGTGGCTTGCCTGGATATCGATCCACGGCGAGTTGAAGGTCAGATGACGTCACCAGGGGCGCCAGACTGGAGTCAACGTGACTCCAAGGCCACGTGGCTTGCCTGGATATCGATCCACGGCGAGTTGAAGGTCAGATGACGTCACCAGGGGCGCAGACTGGAGTCAACGTCGACTCCAAGGCCACGTGGCTTGCCTGGATATCGATCCACGGCGAGTTGAAGGTCAGATGACGTCACCAGGGCGCCAGACTGGGTCAACGTGACTCCAAGGCCACGTGGCTTGCCTGGATATCGATCCACGGCGAGTTGAAGGTCAGATGACGTCACCAGGGGCGCCAGACTGGAGTCAACGTCGACTCCAAGGCCACGTGGCTTGCCTGGATATCGATCCACGGCGAGTTGAAGGTCAGATGACGTCACCAGGGGCGCCAGACTGAGTCAACGTCGACTCCAAGGCCACGTGGCTTGCCTGGATATCGATCCACGGCGAGTTGAAGGTCAGATGACGTCACCAGGGCGCCAGACTGGAGTCAACGTCGACTCCAAGGCCACGTGGCTTGCCTGGATATCGATCCACGGCGAGTTGAAGGTCAGATGACGTCACCAGGCGCCAGACTGGAGTCAACGTGACTCCAAGGCCACGTGGCTTGCCTGGATATCGATCCACGGCGAGTTGAAGGTCAGATGACGTCACCAGGGCGCCAGACTGGGTCAACGTCGACTCCAAGGCCACGTGGCTTGCCTGGATATCGATCCACGGCGAGTTGAAGGTCAGATGACGTCACCAGGGCGCCAGACTGGAGTCAACGTGACTCCAAGGCCACGTGGCTTGCCTGGATATCGATCCACGGCGAGTTGAAGGTCAGATGACGTCACCAGGGGCGCCAGACTGGAGTCAACGTGACTCCAAGGCCACGTGGCTTGCCTGGATATCGATCCACGGCGAGTTGAAGGTCAGATGACGTCACCAGGGCGCCAGACTGGAGTCAACGTCGACTCCAAGGCCACGTGGCTTGCCTGGATATCGATCCACGGCGAGTTGAAGGTCAGATGACGTCACCAGGGGCGCCAGACTGGAGTCAACGTCGACTCCAAGGCCACGTGGCTTGCCTGGATATCGATCCACGGCGAGTTGAAGGTCAGATGACGTCACCAGGGGCCAGACTGGGTCAACGTCGACTCCAAGGCCACGTGGCTTGCCTGGATATCGATCCACGGCGAGTTGAAGGTCAGATGACGTCACCAGGGGCCAGACTGGAGTCAACGTCGACTCCAAGGCCACGTGGCTTGCCTGGATATCGATCCACGGCGAGTTGAAGGTCAGATGACGTCACCAGGGGCGCAGACTGGAGTCAACGTGACTCCAAGGCCACGTGGCTTGCCTGGATATCGATCCACGGCGAGTTGAAGGTCAGATGACGTCACCAGGGCGCCAGACTGGAGTCAACGTCGACTCCAAGGCCACGTGGCTTGCCTGGATATCGATCCACGGCGAGTTGAAGGTCAGATGACGTCACCAGGGCGCCAGACTGGGTCAACGTCGACTCCAAGGCCACGTGGCTTGCCTGGATATCGATCCACGGCGAGTTGAAGGTCAGATGACGTCACCAGGGGCGCCAGACTGGAGTCAACGTCGACTCCAAGGCCACGTGGCTTGCCTGGATATCGATCCACGGCGAGTTGAAGGTCAGATGACGTCACCAGGGCGCCAGACTGGAGTCAACGTCGACTCCAAGGCCACGTGGCTTGCCTGGATATCGATCCACGGCGAGTTGAAGGTCAGATGACGTCACCAGGGCGCCAGACTGGAGTCAACGTGACTCCAAGGCCACGTGGCTTGCCTGGATATCGATCCACGGCGAGTTGAAGGTCAGATGACGTCACCAGGGCGCCAGACTGGAGTCAACGTGACTCCAAGGCCACGTGGCTTGCCTGGATATCGATCCACGGCGAGTTGAAGGTCAGATGACGTCACCAGGGGCCAGACTGGAGTCAACGTCGACTCCAAGGCCACGTGGCTTGCCTGGATATCGATCCACGGCGAGTTGAAGGTCAGATGACGTCACCAGGGGCGCCAGACTGGAGTCAACGTGACTCCAAGGCCACGTGGCTTGCCTGGATATCGATCCACGGCGAGTTGAAGGTCAGATGACGTCACCAGGGCGCCAGACTGGAGTCAACGTCGACTCCAAGGCCACGTGGCTTGCCTGGATATCGATCCACGGCGAGTTGAAGGTCAGATGACGTCACCAGGGCGCCAGACTGGAGTCAACGTCGACTCCAAGGCCACGTGGCTTGCCTGGATATCGATCCACGGCGAGTTGAAGGTCAGATGACGTCACCAGGGCGCCAGACTGGAGTCAACGTCGACTCCAAGGCCACGTGGCTTGCCTGGATATCGATCCACGGCGAGTTGAAGGTCAGATGACGTCACCAGGGCGCCAGACTGGAGTCAACGTGACTCCAAGGCCACGTGGCTTGCCTGGATATCGATCCACGGCGAGTTGAAGGTCAGATGACGTCACCAGGGCGCCAGACTGGGTCAACGTCGACTCCAAGGCCACGTGGCTTGCCTGGATATCGATCCACGGCGAGTTGAAGGTCAGATGACGTCACCAGGGGCCAGACTGGAGTCAACGTCGACTCCAAGGCCACGTGGCTTGCCTGGATATCGATCCACGGCGAGTTGAAGGTCAGATGACGTCACCAGGGGCGCCAGACTGGAGTCAACGTGACTCCAAGGCCACGTGGCTTGCCTGGATATCGATCCACGGCGAGTTGAAGGTCAGATGACGTCACCAGGGGCGCCAGACTGGAGTCAACGTCGACTCCAAGGCCACGTGGCTTGCCTGGATATCGATCCACGGCGAGTTGAAGGTCAGATGACGTCACCAGGGGCGCCAGACTGGAGTCAACGTCGACTCCAAGGCCACGTGGCTTGCCTGGATATCGATCCACGGCGAGTTGAAGGTCAGATGACGTCACAGGGGCGCCAGACTGGAGTCAACGTCGACTCCAAGGCCACGTGGCTTGCCTGGATATCGATCCACGGCGAGTTGAAGGTCAGATGACGTCACCAGGGGCGCCAGACTGGAGTCAACGTGACTCCAAGGCCACGTGGCTTGCCTGGATATCGATCCACGGCGAGTTGAAGGTCAGATGACGTCACCAGGGCGCCAGACTGGGGTCAACGTGACTCCAAGGCCACGTGGCTTGCCTGGATATCGATCCACGGCGAGTTGAAGGTCAGATGACGTCACAGGGGCGCCAGACTGGAGTCAACGTGGACTCCAAGGCCACGTGGCTTGCCTGGATATCGATCCACGGCGAGTTGAAGGTCAGATGACGTCACCAGGGGCGCCAGACTGGAGTCAACGTGACTCCAAGGCCACGTGGCTTGCCTGGATATCGATCCACGGCGAGTTGAAGGTCAGATGACGTCACCAGGGCGCCAGACTGGAGTCAACGTCGACTCCAAGGCCACGTGGCTTGCCTGGATATCGATCCACGGCGAGTTGAAGGTCAGATGACGTCACCAGGGCGCCAGACTGGAGTCAACGTGACTCCAAGGCCACGTGGCTTGCCTGGATATCGATCCACGGCGAGTTGAAGGTCAGATGACGTCACCAGGGGCGCCAGACTGGAGTCAACGTGACTCCAAGGCCACGTGGCTTGCCTGGATATCGATCCACGGCGAGTTGAAGGTCAGATGACGTCACCAGGGGCCAGACTGGGTCAACGTCGACTCCAAGGCCACGTGGCTGCCTGGATATCGATCCACGGCGAGTTGAAGGTCAGATGACGTCACCAGGGGCGCCAGACTGGAGTCAACGTCGACTCCAAGGCCACGTGGCTTGCCTGGATATCGATCCACGGCGAGTTGAAGGTCAGATGACGTCACCAGGGGCGCCAGACTGGAGTCAACGTGACTCCAAGGCCACGTGGCTTGCCTGGATATCGATCCACGGCGAGTTGAAGGTCAGATGACGTCACCAGGGCGCCAGACTGGAGTCAACGTCGACTCCAAGGCCACGTGGCTTGCCTGGATATCGATCCACGGCGAGTTGAAGGTCAGATGACGTCACCAGGGGCGCCAGACTGGAGTCAACGTCGACTCCAAGGCCACGTGGCTTGCCTGGATATCGATCCACGGCGAGTTGAAGGTCAGATGACGTCACCAGGGGCGCCAGACTGGAGTCAACGTCGACTCCAAGGCCACGTGGCTTGCCTGGATATCGATCCACGGCGAGTTGAAGGTCAGATGACGTCACCAGGGCGCCAGACTGGAGTCAACGTGACTCCAAGGCCACGTGGCTTGCCTGGATATCGATCCACGGCGAGTTGAAGGTCAGATGACGTCACCAGGCGCCAGACTGGAGTCAACGTCGACTCCAAGGCCACGTGGCTTGCCTGGATATCGATCCACGGCGAGTTGAAGGTCAGATGACGTCACCAGGGGCGCCAGACTGGAGTCAACGTGACTCCAAGGCCACGTGGCTTGCCTGGATATCGATCCACGGCGAGTTGAAGGTCAGATGACGTCACCAGGGGCCAGACTGGAGTCAACGTGACTCCAAGGCCACGTGGCTTGCCTGGATATCGATCCACGGCGAGTTGAAGGTCAGATGACGTCACCAGGGGCGCCAGACTGGAGTCAACGTCGACTCCAAGGCCACGTGGCTTGCCTGGATATCGATCCACGGCGAGTTGAAGGTCAGATGACGTCACCAGGGGCCAGACTGGTCAACGTCGACTCCAAGGCCACGTGGCTTGCCTGGATATCGATCCACGGCGAGTTGAAGGTCAGATGACGTCACCAGGGGCGCCAGACTGGAGTCAACGTCGACTCCAAGGCCACGTGGCTTGCCTGGATATCGATCCACGGCGAGTTGAAGGTCAGATGACGTCACCAGGGGCGCCAGACTGGAGTCAACGTCGACTCCAAGGCCACGTGGCTTGCCTGGATATCGATCCACGGCGAGTTGAAGGTCAGATGACGTCACCAGGGGCGCCAGACTGGAGTCAACGTCGACTCCAAGGCCACGTGGCTTGCCTGGATATCGATCCACGGCGAGTTGAAGGTCAGATGACGTCACCAGGGGCGCCAGACTGGAGTCAACGTCGACTCCAAGGCCACGTGGCTTGCCTGGATATCGATCCACGGCGAGTTGAAGGTCAGATGACGTCACCAGGGGCGCCAGACTGGAGTCAACGTGACTCCAAGGCCACGTGGCTTGCCTGGATATCGATCCACGGCGAGTTGAAGGTCAGATGACGTCACCAGGGCGCCAGACTGGGTCAACGTGACTCCAAGGCCACGTGGCTTGCCTGGATATCGATCCACGGCGAGTTGAAGGTCAGATGACGTCACCAGGGGCGCCAGACTGGAGTCAACGTCGACTCCAAGGCCACGTGGCTTGCCTGGATATCGATCCACGGCGAGTTGAAGGTCAGATGACGTCACAGGGGCGCCAGACTGGAGTCAACGTCGACTCCAAGGCCACGTGGCTTGCCTGGATATCGATCCACGGCGAGTTGAAGGTCAGATGACGTCACCAGGGGCGCCAGACTGGGTCAACGTCGACTCCAAGGCCACGTGGCTTGCCTGGATATCGATCCACGGCGAGTTGAAGGTCAGATGACGTCACCAGCGCCAGACTGGAGTCAACGTGACTCCAAGGCCACGTGGCTTGCCTGGATATCGATCCACGGCGAGTTGAAGGTCAGATGACGTCACCAGGGGCGCCAGACTGGAGTCAACGTCGACTCCAAGGCCACGTGGCTGCCTGGATATCGATCCACGGCGAGTTGAAGGTCAGATGACGTCACCAGGGGCGCCAGACTGGAGTCAACGTCGACTCCAAGGCCACGTGGCTTGCCTGGATATCGATCCACGGCGAGTTGAAGGTCAGATGACGTCACCAGGGGCGCCAGACTGGATCAACGTGACTCCAAGGCCACGTGGCTTGCCTGGATATCGATCCACGGCGAGTTGAAGGTCAGATGACGTCACCAGGGCGCCAGACTGGAGTCAACGTGACTCCAAGGCCACGTGGCTTGCCTGGATATCGATCCACGGCGAGTTGAAGGTCAGATGACGTCACCAGGGGCGCCAGACTGGAGTCAACGTCGACTCCAAGGCCACGTGGCTTGCCTGGATATCGATCCACGGCGAGTTGAAGGTCAGATGACGTCACAGGGCGCCAGACTGGAGTCAACGTCGACTCCAAGGCCACGTGGCTTGCCTGGATATCGATCCACGGCGAGTTGAAGGTCAGATGACGTCACCAGGGGCGCCAGACTGGAGTCAACGTGGACTCCAAGGCCACGTGGCTTGCCTGGATATCGATCCACGGCGAGTTGAAGGTCAGATGACGTCACCAGGGGCGCCAGACTGGGTCAACGTCGACTCCAAGGCCACGTGGCTTGCTGGATATCGATCCACGGCGAGTTGAAGGTCAGATGACGTCACCAGGGCGCCAGACTGGAGTCAACGTCGACTCCAAGGCCACGTGGCTTGCCTGGATATCGATCCACGGCGAGTTGAAGGTCAGATGACGTCACCAGGGCGCCAGACTGGAGTCAACGTGACTCCAAGGCCACGTGGCTTGCCTGGATATCGATCCACGGCGAGTTGAAGGTCAGATGACGTCACCAGGGGCCAGACTGGAGTCAACGTGACTCCAAGGCCACGTGGCTTGCCTGGATATCGATCCACGGCGAGTTGAAGGTCAGATGACGTCACCAGGGCGCCAGACTGGAGTCAACGTCGACTCCAAGGCCACGTGGCTTGCCTGGATATCGATCCACGGCGAGTTGAAGGTCAGATGACGTCACCAGGGCGCCAGACTGGGTCAACGTGGACTCCAAGGCCACGTGGCTTGCCTGGATATCGATCCACGGCGAGTTGAAGGTCAGATGACGTCACCAGGGGCGCCAGACTGGGTCAACGTGACTCCAAGGCCACGTGGCTTGCCTGGATATCGATCCACGGCGAGTTGAAGGTCAGATGACGTCACCAGGGGCGCCAGACTGAGTCAACGTCGACTCCAAGGCCACGTGGCTTGCCTGGATATCGATCCACGGCGAGTTGAAGGTCAATGACGTCACAGGGCGCCAGACTGGGTCAACGTCGACTCCAAGGCCACGTGGCTTGGCCTGGATATCGATCCACGGCGAGTTGAAGGTCAGATGACGTCACCAGGGGCGCCAGACTGGGTCAACGTCGACTCCAAGGCCACGTGGCTTGCCTGGATATCGATCCACGGCGAGTTGAAGGTCAGATGACGTCACCAGGGGCGCCAGACTGGAGTCAACGTGGACTCCAAGGCCACGTGGCTTGCCTGGATATCGATCCACGGCGAGTTGAAGGTCAGATGACGTCACCAGGCGCCAGACTGGAGTCAACGTGACTCCAAGGCCACGTGGCTTGCCTGGATATCGATCCACGGCGAGTTGAAGGTCAGATGACGTCACCAGGGCGCCAGACTGGAGTCAACGTCGACTCCAAGGCCACGTGGCTTGCCTGGATATCGATCCACGGCGAGTTGAAGGTCAGATGACGTCACCAGGGGCGCCAGACTGGAGTCAACGTCGACTCCAAGGCCACGTGGCTTGCCTGGATATCGATCCACGGCGAGTTGAAGGTCAGATGACGTCACCAGGGGCGCCAGACTGGGTCAACGTCAACGTGGACTCCAAGGCCACGTGGCTTGCCTGGATATCGATCCACGGCGAGTTGAAGGTCAGATGACGTCACCAGGGGCGCCAGACTGGGTCAACGTCGACTCCAAGGCCACGTGGCTTGCCTGGATATCGATCCACGGCGAGTTGAAGGTCAGATGACGTCACCAGGGGCGCCAGACTGGAGTCAACGTCGACTCCAAGGCCACGTGGCTTGCCTGGATATCGATCCACGGCGAGTTGAAGGTCAGATGACGTCACCAGGGGCGCCAGACTGGAGTCAACGTGACTCCAAGGCCACGTGGCTTGCCTGGATATCGATCCACGGCGAGTTGAAGGTCAGATGACGTCACCAGGGGCGCCAGACTGGAGTCAACGTCGACTCCAAGGCCACGTGGCTTGCCTGGATATCGATCCACGGCGAGTTGAAGGTCAGATGACGTCACCAGGGGCGCCAGACTGGAGTCAACGTGACTCCAAGGCCACGTGGCTTGCCTGGATATCGATCCACGGCGAGTTGAAGGTCAGATGACGTCACCAGGGCGCCAGACTGGAGTCAACGTCGACTCCAAGGCCACGTGGCTTGCCTGGATATCGATCCACGGCGAGTTGAAGGTCAGATGACGTCACCAGGGGCGCCAGACTGGAGTCAACGTGACTCCAAGGCCACGTGGCTTGCCTGGATATCGATCCACGGCGAGTTGAAGGTCAGATGACGTCACCAGGGGCGCCAGACTGGAGTCAACGTCGACTCCAAGGCCACGTGGCTGCCTGGATATCGATCCACGGCGAGTTGAAGGTCAGATGACGTCACCAGGGGCGCCAGACTGGAGTCAACGTCGACTCCAAGGCCACGTGGCTTGCCTGGATATCGATCCACGGCGAGTTGAAGGTCAGATGACGTCACAGGGGCGCCAGACTGGGTCAACGTGACTCCAAGGCCACGTGGCTTGCCTGGATATCGATCCACGGCGAGTTGAAGGTCAGATGACGTCACCAGGCGCCAGACTGGAGTCAACGTCGACTCCAAGGCCACGTGGCTTGCCTGGATATCGATCCACGGCGAGTTGAAGGTCAGATGACGTCACCAGGGGCGCCAGACTGGAGTCAACGTGACTCCAAGGCCACGTGGCTTGCCTGGATATCGATCCACGGCGAGTTGAAGGTCAGATGACGTCACCAGGGGCGCCAGACTGGAGTCAACGTCGACTCCAAGGCCACGTGGCTTGCCTGGATATCGATCCACGGCGAGTTGAAGGTCAGATGACGTCACCAGGGGCGCCAGACTGGAGTCAACGTCGACTCCAAGGCCACGTGGCTTGCCTGGATATCGATCCACGGCGAGTTGAAGGTCAGATGACGTCACCAGGGGCGCCAGACTGGAGTCAACGTCGACTCCAAGGCCACGTGGCTTGCCTGGATATCGATCCACGGCGAGTTGAAGGTCAGATGACGTCACCAGGGGCGCCAGACTGGAGTCAACGTCGACTCCAAGGCCACGTGGCTTGCCTGGATATCGATCCACGGCGAGTTGAAGGTCAGATGACGTCACCAGGGGCGCCAGACTGGAGTCAACGTGACTCCAAGGCCACGTGGCTTGCCTGGATATCGATCCACGGCGAGTTGAAGGTCAGATGACGTCACCAGGGGTGCCAGACTGGAGTCAACGTCGACTCCAAGGCCACGAGGCTGGTCTGGATATCGATCCACGGCGAGTTGAAGGTCAGATGACGTCACCAGGGGCGCCAGACTGGAGTCAACGTGGACTCCAAGGCCACGTGGTGTGCCTGGATATCGATCCACGGCGAGTTGAAGGTCAGATGACGTCACCAGGGGCGCCAGACTGGAGTCAACGTCGACTCCAAGGCCACGTGGCTTGCCTGGATATCGATCCACGGCGAGTTGAAGGTCAGATGACGTCACCAGGGGCGCCAGACTGGAGTCAACGTCGACTCCAAGGCCACGTGGCTTGCCTGGATATCGATCCACGGCGAGTTGAAGGTCAGATGACGTCACCAGGTGCGCCAGACTGGAGTCAACGTCGACTCCAAGGCCACGTGGCTTGCCTGGATATCGATCCACGGCGAGTTGAAGGTCAGATGACGTCACCAGGGGCGCCAGACTGGAGTCAACGTCGACCAAGGCCACGTGGCTTGCCTGGATATCGATCCACGGCGAGTTGAAGGTCAGATGACGTCACCAGGGGCGCCAGACTGGGTCAACGTGGACTCCAAGGCCACGTGGCTTGCCTGGATATCGATCCACGGCGAGTTGAAGGTCAGATGACGTCACCAGGGGCCAGACTGGAGTCAACGTCGACTCCAAGGCCACGTGGCTTGCTGGATATCGATCACGGCGAGTTGAAGGTCAGATGACGTCACCAGGGCGCCAGACTGGAGTCAACGTCGACTCCAAGGCCACGTGGCTTGCCTGGATATCGATCCACGGCGAGTTGAAGGTCAGATGACGTCAGCAGGGGCGCCAGACTGGAGTCAACGTGACTCCAAGGCCACGTGGCTTCTGGATATCGATCCACGGCGAGTTGAAGGTCAGATAGATGACGTCACCAGGTGGCCAGACTGGGTCAACGTCGGACTCCAAGGCCAACGTGGCTTGGATATCGATCCACGGCGAGTTGAAGGTCAGATGACGTCACAGGTGCGCCAGATGGAGTCAACGTGGACTCCAAGGCCACGTGGCTTGCCTGGATATCGATCACGGCGAGTTGAAGGTCAGATGACGTCACCAGGGCGCGCCAGACTGGAGTCAACGTCGACTCCAAGGCCACGTGGCTTGCCTGGATATCGATCCACGGCGAGTTGAAGGTCAGATGACGTCACCAGGGGGCGACCAGCTGGAGTCAACGTCGACTCCAAGGCACACGTGGCTTGCCGGATATCGATCACGGCGAGTTGAAGGTCAGATGACGTCACCAGGGGGCCAGGACTGGGTCAACGTGGACTCCAAGGCACGTGGCTTGCCTGGATATCGATACGGCGAGTTGAAGGTCAGATGACGTC
>CM010316.2:11805876-11826757 GCA_001923025.3 Taenia multiceps
GCATTATCGATTTAGCCCACGTGAACTCAGATTTGATGGTTAGATTGAAGAAATTTAGCTTCACATTCGCGATTTAGCCCACGTGAACTCGATTTGATGGTTAGATTGAAGAAATTTAGCTTCACATTCATCGATTTAGCCCACGTGAACTCAGATTTGATGGTTAGATTGAAGAAATTTAGCTTCACATTCGTCGATTTAGCCCACGTGAACTCAGATTTGATGGTTAGATTGAAGAAATTTAGCTTCACATTCATCGATTTAGCCCACGTGAACTCAGATTTGATGGTTAGATTGAAGAAATTTAGCTTCACATTCGTCGATTTAGCCCACGTGAACTCAGATTTGATGGTTAGATTGAAGAAATTTAGCTTCACATTCGTCGATTTAGCCCACGTGAACTCAGATTTGATGGTTAGATTGAAGAAATTTAGCTTCACATTCGTCGATTTAGCCCACGTGAACTCAGATTTGATGGTTAGATTGAAGAAATTTAGCTTCACATTCGTCGATTTAGCCCACGTGAACTCAGATTTGATGGTTAGATTGAAGAAATTTAGCTTCACATTCATCGATTTAGCCCACGTGAACTCAGATTTGATGGTTAGATTGAAGAAATTTAGCTTCACATTCATCGATTTAGCCCACGTGAACTCAGATTTGATGGTTAGATTGAAGAAATTTAGCTTCACATTCGTCGATTTAGCCCACGTGAACTCAGATTTGATGGTTAGATTGAAGAAATTTAGCTTCACATTCGTCGATTTAGCCCACGTGAACTCAGATTTGATGGTTAGATTGAAGAAATTTAGCTTCACATTCATCGATTTAGCCCACGTGAACTCAGATTTGATGGTTAGATTGAAGAAATTTAGCTTCACATTCGTCGATTTAGCCCACGTGAACTCAGATTTGATGGTTAGATTGAAGAAATTTAGCTTCACATTCGTCGATTTAGCCCACGTGAACTCAGATTTGATGGTTAGATTGAAGAAATTTAGCTTCACATTCGTCGATTTAGCCCACGTGAACTCAGATTTGATGGTTAGATTGAAGAAATTTAGCTTCACATTCATCGATTTAGCCCACGTGAACTCAGATTTGATGGTTAGATTGAAGAAATTTAGCTTCACATTCGTCGATTTAGCCCACGTGAACTCAGATTTGATGGTTAGATTGAAGAAATTTAGCTTCACATTCATCGATTTAGCCCACGTGAACTCAGATTTGATGGTTAGATTGAAGAAATTTAGCTTCACATTCGTCGATTTAGCCCACGTGAACTCAGATTTGATGGTTAGATTGAAGAAATTTAGCTTCACATTCATCGATTTAGCCCACGTGAACTCAGATTTGATGGTTAGATTGAAGAAATTTAGCTTCACATTCGTCGATTTAGCCCACGTGAACTCAGATTTGATGGTTAGATTGAAGAAATTTAGCTTCACATTCGTCGATTTAGCCCACGTGAACTCAGATTTGATGGTTAGATTGAAGAAATTTAGCTTCACATTCGTCGATTTAGCCCACGTGAACTCAGATTTGATGGTTAGATTGAAGAAATTTAGCTTCACATTCATCGATTTAGCCCACGTGAACTCAGATTTGATGGTTAGATTGAAGAAATTTAGCTTCACATTCATCGATTTAGCCCACGTGAACTCAGATTTGATGGTTAGATTGAAGAAATTTAGCTTCACGTTCATCGATTTAGCCCACGTGAACTCAGATTTGATGGTTAGATTGAAGAAATTTAGCTTCACATTCATCGATTTAGCCCACGTGAACTCAGATTTGATGGTTAGATTGAAGAAATTTAGCTTCACATTCGTCGATTTAGCCCACGTGAACTCAGATTTGATGGTTAGATTGAAGAAATTTAGCTTCACATTCATCGATTTAGCCCACGTGAACTCAGATTTGATGGTTAGATTGAAGAAATTTAGCTTCACATTCGTCGATTTAGCCCACGTGAACTCAGATTTGATGGTTAGATTGAAGAAATTTAGCTTCACATTCGTCGATTTAGCCCACGTGAACTCAGATTTGATGGTTAGATTGAAGAAATTTAGCTTCACATTCGTCGATTTAGCCCACGTGAACTCAGATTTGATGGTTAGATTGAAGAAATTTAGCTTCACATTCATCGATTTAGCCCACGTGAACTCAGATTTGATGGTTAGATTGAAGAAATTTAGCTTCACATTCGTCGATTTAGCCCACGTGAACTCAGATTTGATGGTTAGATTGAAGAAATTTAGCTTCACATTCATCGATTTAGCCCACGTGAACTCAGATTTGATGGTTAGATTGAAGAAATTTAGCTTCACATTCGTCGATTTAGCCCACGTGAACTCAGATTTGATGGTTAGATTGAAGAAATTTAGCTTCACATTCATCGATTTAGCCCACGTGAACTCAGATTTGATGGTTAGATTGAAGAAATTTAGCTTCACATTCATCGATTTAGCCCACGTGAACTCAGATTTGATGGTTAGATTGAAGAAATTTAGCTTCACATTCATCGATTTAGCCCACGTGAACTCAGATTTGATGGTTAGATTGAAGAAATTTAGCTTCACATTCATCGATTTAGCCCACGTGAACTCAGATTTGATGGTTAGATTGAAGAAATTTAGCTTCACATTCGTCGATTTAGCCCACGTGAACTCAGATTTGATGGTTAGATTGAAGAAATTTAGCTTCACATTCGTCGATTTAGCCCACGTGAACTCAGATTTGATGGTTAGATTGAAGAAATTTAGCTTCACATTCGTCGATTTAGCCCACGTGAACTCAGATTTGATGGTTAGATTGAAGAAATTTAGCTTCACATTCGTCGATTTAGCCCACGTGAACTCAGATTTGATGGTTAGATTGAAGAAATTTAGCTTCACATTCGTCGATTTAGCCCACGTGAACTCAGATTTGATGGTTAGATTGAAGAAATTTAGCTTCACATTCGTCGATTTAGCCCACGTGAACTCAGATTTGATGGTTAGATTGAAGAAATTTAGCTTCACATTCGTCGATTTAGCCCACGTGAACTCAGATTTGATGGTTAGATTGAAGAAATTTAGCTTCACATTCATCGATTTAGCCCACGTGAACTCAGATTTGATGGTTAGATTGAAGAAATTTAGCTTCACATTCGTCGATTTAGCCCACGTGAACTCAGATTTGATGGTTAGATTGAAGAAATTTAGCTTCACAATCCGTCGATTTAGCCCACGTGAACTCAGATTTGATGGTTAGATTGAAGAAATTTAGCTTCACATTCGTCGATTTAGCCCACGTGAACTCAGATTTGATGGTTAGATTGAAGAAATTTAGCTTCACATTCATCGATTTAGCCCACGTGAACTCAGATTTGATGGTTAGATTGAAGAAATTTAGCTTCACATTCATCGATTTAGCCCACGTGAACTCAGATTTGATGGTTAGATTGAAGAAATTTAGCTTCACATTCGTCGATTTAGCCCACGTGAACTCAGATTTGATGGTTAGATTGAAGAAATTTAGCTTCACATTCGTCGATTTAGCCCACGTGAACTCAGATTTGATGGTTAGATTGAAGAAATTTAGCTTCACATTCATCGATTTAGCCCACGTGAACTCAGATTTGATGGTTAGATTGAAGAAATTTAGCTTCACATTCGTCGATTTAGCCCACGTGAACTCAGATTTGATGGTTAGATTGAAGAAATTTAGCTTCACATTCATCGATTTAGCCCACGTGAACTCAGATTTGATGGTTAGATTGAAGAAATTTAGCTTCACATTCGTCGATTTAGCCCACGTGAACTCAGATTTGATGGTTAGATTGAAGAAATTTAGCTTCACATTCGTCGATTTAGCCCACGTGAACTCAGATTTGATGGTTAGATTGAAGAAATTTAGCTTCACATTCGTCGATTTAGCCCACGTGAACTCAGATTTGATGGTTAGATTGAAGAAATTTAGCTTCACATTCATCGATTTAGCCCACGTGAACTCAGATTTGATGGTTAGATTGAAGAAATTTAGCTTCACATTCGTCGATTTAGCCCACGTGAACTCAGATTTGATGGTTAGATTGAAGAAATTTAGCTTCACATTCGTCGATTTAGCCCACGTGAACTCAGATTTGATGGTTAGATTGAAGAAATTTAGCTTCACATTCGTCGATTTAGCCCACGTGAACTCAGATTTGATGGTTAGATTGAAGAAATTTAGCTTCACATTCATCGATTTAGCCCACGTGAACTCAGATTTGATGGTTAGATTGAAGAAATTTAGCTTCACATTCGTCGATTTAGCCCACGTGAACTCAGATTTGATGGTTAGATTGAAGAAATTTAGCTTCACATTCGTCGATTTAGCCCACGTGAACTCAGATTTGATGGTTAGATTGAAGAAATTTAGCTTCACATTCCTCGATTTAGCCCACGTGAACTCAGATTTGATGGTTAGATTGAAGAAATTTAGCTTCACATTCATCGATTTAGCCCACGTGAACTCAGATTTGATGGTTAGATTGAAGAAATTTAGCTTCACATTCGTCGATTTAGCCCACGTGAACTCAGATTTGATGGTTAGATTGAAGAAATTTAGCTTCACATTCATCGATTTAGCCCACGTGAACTCAGATTTGATGGTTAGATTGAAGAAATTTAGCTTCACATTCATCGATTTAGCCCACGTGAACTCAGATTTGATGGTTAGATTGAAGAAATTTAGCTTCACATTCATCGATTTAGCCCACGTGAACTCAGATTTGATGGTTAGATTGAAGAAATTTAGCTTCACATTCATCGATTTAGCCCACGTGAACTCAGATTTGATGGTTAGATTGAAGAAATTTAGCTTCACATTCTCGATTTAGCCCACGTGAACTCAGATTTGATGGTTAGATTGAAGAAATTTAGCTTCACATTCATCGATTTAGCCCACGTGAACTCAGATTTGATGGTTAGATTGAAGAAATTTAGCTTCACATTCATCGATTTAGCCCACGTGAACTCAGATTTGATGGTTAGATTGAAGAAATTTAGCTTCACATTCATCGATTTAGCCCACGTGAACTCAGATTTGATGGTTAGATTGAAGAAATTTAGCTTCACATTCGTCGATTTAGCCCACGTGAACTCAGATTTGATGGTTAGATTGAAGAAATTTAGCTTCACATTCCTTCGATTTAGCCCACGTGAACTCAGATTTGATGGTTAGATTGAAGAAATTTAGCTTCACATTCATCGATTTAGCCCACGTGAACTCAGATTTGATGGTTAGATTGAAGAAATTTAGCTTCACATTCGTCGATTTAGCCCACGTGAACTCAGATTTGATGGTTAGATTGAAGAAATTTAGCTTCACATTCGTCGATTTAGCCCACGTGAACTCAGATTTGATGGTTAGATTGAAGAAATTTAGCTTCACATTCGTCGATTTAGCCCACGTGAACTCAGATTTGATGGTTAGATTGAAGAAATTTAGCTTCACATTCGTCGATTTAGCCCACGTGAACTCAGATTTGATGGTTAGATTGAAGAAATTTAGCTTCACATTCGTCGATTTAGCCCACGTGAACTCAGATTTGATGGTTAGATTGAAGAAATTTAGCTTCACATTCGTCGATTTAGCCCACGTGAACTCAGATTTGATGGTTAGATTGAAGAAATTTAGCTTCACATTCGTCGATTTAGCCCACGTGAACTCAGATTTGATGGTTAGATTGAAGAAATTTAGCTTCACATTCGTCGATTTAGCCCACGTGAACTCAGATTTGATGGTTAGATTGAAGAAATTTAGCTTCACATTCATCGATTTAGCCCACGTGAACTCAGATTTGATGGTTAGATTGAAGAAATTTAGCTTCACATTCATCGATTTAGCCCACGTGAACTCAGATTTGATGGTTAGATTGAAGAAATTTAGCTTCACATTCGTCGATTTAGCCCACGTGAACTCAGATTTGATGGTTAGATTGAAGAAATTTAGCTTCACATTCGTCGATTTAGCCCACGTGAACTCAGATTTGATGGTTAGATTGAAGAAATTTAGCTTCACATTCGTCGATTTAGCCCACGTGAACTCAGATTTGATGGTTAGATTGAAGAAATTTAGCTTCACATTCGTCGATTTAGCCCACGTGAACTCAGATTTGATGGTTAGATTGAAGAAATTTAGCTTCACATTCGTCGATTTAGCCCACGTGAACTCAGATTTGATGGTTAGATTGAAGAAATTTAGCTTCACATTCGTCGATTTAGCCCACGTGAACTCAGATTTGATGGTTAGATTGAAGAAATTTAGCTTCACATTCGTCGATTTAGCCCACGTGAACTCAGATTTGATGGTTAGATTGAAGAAATTTAGCTTCACATTCGTCGATTTAGCCCACGTGAACTCAGATTTGATGGTTAGATTGAAGAAATTTAGCTTCACATTCGTCGATTTAGCCCACGTGAACTCAGATTTGATGGTTAGATTGAAGAAATTTAGCTTCACATTCGTCGATTTAGCCCACGTGAACTCAGATTTGATGGTTAGATTGAAGAAATTTAGCTTCACATTCGTCGATTTAGCCCACGTGAACTCAGATTTGATGGTTAGATTGAAGAAATTTAGCTTCACATTCGTCGATTTAGCCCACGTGAACTCAGATTTGATGGTTAGATTGAAGAAATTTAGCTTCACATTCGTCGATTTAGCCCACGTGAACTCAGATTTGATGGTTAGATTGAAGAAATTTAGCTTCACATTCGTCGATTTAGCCCACGTGAACTCAGATTTGATGGTTAGATTGAAGAAATTTAGCTTCACATTCGTCGATTTAGCCCACGTGAACTCAGATTTGATGGTTAGATTGAAGAAATTTAGCTTCACATTCGATTTAGCCCACGTGAACTCAGATTTGATGGTTAGATTGAAGAAATTTAGCTTCACATTCGTCGATTTAGCCCACGTGAACTCAGATTTGATGGTTAGATTGAAGAAATTTAGCTTCACATTCGTCGATTTAGCCCACGTGAACTCAGATTTGATGGTTAGATTGAAGAAATTTAGCTTCACATTCGTCGATTTAGCCCACGTGAACTCAGATTTGATGGTTAGATTGAAGAAATTTAGCTTCACATTCGTCGATTTAGCCCACGTGAACTCAGATTTGATGGTTAGATTGAAGAAATTTAGCTTCACATTCGTCGATTTAGCCCACGTGAACTCAGATTTGATGGTTAGATTGAAGAAATTTAGCTTCACATTCGTCGATTTAGCCCACGTGAACTCAGATTTGATGGTTAGATTGAAGAAATTTAGCTTCACATTCGTCGATTTAGCCCACGTGAACTCAGATTTGATGGTTAGATTGAAGAAATTTAGCTTCACATTCGTCGATTTAGCCCACGTGAACTCAGATTTGATGGTTAGATTGAAGAAATTTAGCTTCACATTCGTCGATTTAGCCCACGTGAACTCAGATTTGATGGTTAGATTGAAGAAATTTAGCTTCACATTCGTCGATTTAGCCCACGTGAACTCAGATTTGATGGTTAGATTGAAGAAATTTAGCTTCACATTCGTCGATTTAGCCCACGTGAACTCAGATTTGATGGTTAGATTGAAGAAATTTAGCTTCACATTCGTCGATTTAGCCCACGTGAACTCAGATTTGATGGTTAGATTGAAGAAATTTAGCTTCACATTCGTCGATTTAGCCCACGTGAACTCAGATTTGATGGTTAGATTGAAGAAATTTAGCTTCACATTCTCGATTTAGCCCACGTGAACTCAGATTTGATGGTTAGATTGAAGAAATTTAGCTTCACATTCGTCGATTTAGCCCACGTGAACTCAGATTTGATGGTTAGATTGAAGAAATTTAGCTTCACATTCGTCGATTTAGCCCACGTGAACTCAGATTTGATGGTTAGATTGAAGAAATTTAGCTTCACATTCGTCGATTTAGCCCACGTGAACTCAGATTTGATGGTTAGATTGAAGAAATTTAGCTTCACATTCGTCGATTTAGCCCACGTGAACTCAGATTTGATGGTTAGATTGAAGAAATTTAGCTTCACATTCGTCGATTTAGCCCACGTGAACTCAGATTTGATGGTTAGATTGAAGAAATTTAGCTTCACATTCGTCGATTTAGCCCACGTGAACTCAGATTTGATGGTTAGATTGAAGAAATTTAGCTTCACATTCGTCGATTTAGCCCACGTGAACTCAGATTTGATGGTTAGATTGAAGAAATTTAGCTTCACATTCGTCGATTTAGCCCACGTGAACTCAGATTTGATGGTTAGATTGAAGAAATTTAGCTTCACATTCGTCGATTTAGCCCACGTGAACTCAGATTTGATGGTTAGATTGAAGAAATTTAGCTTCACATTCGTCGATTTAGCCCACGTGAACTCAGATTTGATGGTTAGATTGAAGAAATTTAGCTTCACATTCGTCGATTTAGCCCACGTGAACTCAGATTTGATGGTTAGATTGAAGAAATTTAGCTTCACATTCGTCGATTTAGCCCACGTGAACTCAGATTTGATGGTTAGATTGAAGAAATTTAGCTTCACATTCGTCGATTTAGCCCACGTGAACTCAGATTTGATGGTTAGATTGAAGAAATTTAGCTTCACATTCGTCGATTTAGCCCACGTGAACTCAGATTTGATGGTTAGATTGAAGAAATTTAGCTTCACATTCGTCGATTTAGCCCACGTGAACTCAGATTTGATGGTTAGATTGAAGAAATTTAGCTTCACATTCGTCGATTTAGCCCACGTGAACTCAGATTTGATGGTTAGATTGAAGAAATTTAGCTTCACATTCGTCGATTTAGCCCACGTGAACTCAGATTTGATGGTTAGATTGAAGAAATTTAGCTTCACATTCGTCGATTTAGCCCACGTGAACTCAGATTTGATGGTTAGATTGAAGAAATTTAGCTTCACATTCGTCGATTTAGCCCACGTGAACTCAGATTTGATGGTTAGATTGAAGAAATTTAGCTTCACATTCGTCGATTTAGCCCACGTGAACTCAGATTTGATGGTTAGATTGAAGAAATTTAGCTTCACATTCGTCGATTTAGCCCACGTGAACTCAGATTTGATGGTTAGATTGAAGAAATTTAGCTTCACATTCGTCGATTTAGCCCACGTGAACTCAGATTTGATGGTTAGATTGAAGAAATTTAGCTTCACATTCGTCGATTTAGCCCACGTGAACTCAGATTTGATGGTTAGATTGAAGAAATTTAGCTTCACATTCGTCGATTTAGCCCACGTGAACTCAGATTTGATGGTTAGATTGAAGAAATTTAGCTTCACATTCGTCGATTTAGCCCACGTGAACTCAGATTTGATGGTTAGATTGAAGAAATTTAGCTTCACATTCGTCGATTTAGCCCACGTGAACTCAGATTTGATGGTTAGATTGAAGAAATTTAGCTTCACATTCGTCGATTTAGCCCACGTGAACTCAGATTTGATGGTTAGATTGAAGAAATTTAGCTTCACATTCGTCGATTTAGCCCACGTGAACTCAGATTTGATGGTTAGATTGAAGAAATTTAGCTTCACATTCGTCGATTTAGCCCACGTGAACTCAGATTTGATGGTTAGATTGAAGAAATTTAGCTTCACATTCGTCGATTTAGCCCACGTGAACTCAGATTTGATGGTTAGATTGAAGAAATTTAGCTTCACATTCGTCGATTTAGCCCACGTGAACTCAGATTTGATGGTTAGATTGAAGAAATTTAGCTTCACATTCGTCGATTTAGCCCACGTGAACTCAGATTTGATGGTTAGATTGAAGAAATTTAGCTTCACATTCGTCGATTTAGCCCACGTGAACTCAGATTTGATGGTTAGATTGAAGAAATTTAGCTTCACATTCGTCGATTTAGCCCACGTGAACTCAGATTTGATGGTTAGATTGAAGAAATTTAGCTTCACATTCGTCGATTTAGCCCACGTGAACTCAGATTTGATGGTTAGATTGAAGAAATTTAGCTTCACATTCGTCGATTTAGCCCACGTGAACTCAGATTTGATGGTTAGATTGAAGAAATTTAGCTTCACATTCGTCGATTTAGCCCACGTGAACTCAGATTTGATGGTTAGATTGAAGAAATTTAGCTTCACATTCGTCGATTTAGCCCACGTGAACTCAGATTTGATGGTTAGATTGAAGAAATTTAGCTTCACATTCGTCGATTTAGCCCACGTGAACTCAGATTTGATGGTTAGATTGAAGAAATTTAGCTTCACATTCGTCGATTTAGCCCACGTGAACTCAGATTTGATGGTTAGATTGAAGAAATTTAGCTTCACATTCGTCGATTTAGCCCACGTGAACTCAGATTTGATGGTTAGATTGAAGAAATTTAGCTTCACATTCGTCGATTTAGCCCACGTGAACTCAGATTTGATGGTTAGATTGAAGAAATTTAGCTTCACATTCGTCGATTTAGCCCACGTGAACTCAGATTTGATGGTTAGATTGAAGAAATTTAGCTTCACATTCGTCGATTTAGCCCACGTGAACTCAGATTTGATGGTTAGATTGAAGAAATTTAGCTTCACATTCGTCGATTTAGCCCACGTGAACTCAGATTTGATGGTTAGATTGAAGAAATTTAGCTTCACATTCGTCGATTTAGCCCACGTGAACTCAGATTTGATGGTTAGATTGAAGAAATTTAGCTTCACATTCGTCGATTTAGCCCACGTGAACTCAGATTTGATGGTTAGATTGAAGAAATTTAGCTTCACATTCGTCGATTTAGCCCACGTGAACTCAGATTTGATGGTTAGATTGAAGAAATTTAGCTTCACATTCGTCGATTTAGCCCACGTGAACTCAGATTTGATGGTTAGATTGAAGAAATTTAGCTTCACATTCGTCGATTTAGCCCACGTGAACTCAGATTTGATGGTTAGATTGAAGAAATTTAGCTTCACATTCGTCGATTTAGCCCACGTGAACTCAGATTTGATGGTTAGATTGAAGAAATTTAGCTTCACATTCGTCGATTTAGCCCACGTGAACTCAGATTTGATGGTTAGATTGAAGAAATTTAGCTTCACATTCGTCGATTTAGCCCACGTGAACTCAGATTTGATGGTTAGATTGAAGAAATTTAGCTTCACATTCGTCGATTTAGCCCACGTGAACTCAGATTTGATGGTTAGATTGAAGAAATTTAGCTTCACATTCGTCGATTTAGCCCACGTGAACTCAGATTTGATGGTTAGATTGAAGAAATTTAGCTTCACATTCGTCGATTTAGCCCACGTGAACTCAGATTTGATGGTTAGATTGAAGAAATTTAGCTTCACATTCGTCGATTTAGCCCACGTGAACTCAGATTTGATGGTTAGATTGAAGAAATTTAGCTTCACATTCATCGATTTAGCCCACGTGAACTCAGATTTGATGGTTAGATTGAAGAAATTTAGCTTCACATTCGTCGATTTAGCCCACGTGAACTCAGATTTGATGGTTAGATTGAAGAAATTTAGCTTCACATTCGTCGATTTAGCCCACGTGAACTCAGATTTGATGGTTAGATTGAAGAAATTTAGCTTCACATTCGTCGATTTAGCCCACGTGAACTCAGATTTGATGGTTAGATTGAAGAAATTTAGCTTCACATTCGTCGATTTAGCCCACGTGAACTCAGATTTGATGGTTAGATTGAAGAAATTTAGCTTCACATTCGTCGATTTAGCCCACGTGAACTCAGATTTGATGGTTAGATTGAAGAAATTTAGCTTCACATTCGTCGATTTAGCCCACGTGAACTCAGATTTGATGGTTAGATTGAAGAAATTTAGCTTCACATTCGTCGATTTAGCCCACGTGAACTCAGATTTGATGGTTAGATTGAAGAAATTTAGCTTCACATTCGTCGATTTAGCCCACGTGAACTCAGATTTGATGGTTAGATTGAAGAAATTTAGCTTCACATTCGTCGATTTAGCCCACGTGAACTCAGATTTGATGGTTAGATTGAAGAAATTTAGCTTCACATTCGTCGATTTAGCCCACGTGAACTCAGATTTGATGGTTAGATTGAAGAAATTTAGCTTCACATTCGTCGATTTAGCCCACGTGAACTCAGATTTGATGGTTAGATTGAAGAAATTTAGCTTCACATTCGTCGATTTAGCCCACGTGAACTCAGATTTGATGGTTAGATTGAAGAAATTTAGCTTCACATTCGTCGATTTAGCCCACGTGAACTCAGATTTGATGGTTAGATTGAAGAAATTTAGCTTCACATTCATCGATTTAGCCCACGTGAACTCAGATTTGATGGTTAGATTGAAGAAATTTAGCTTCACATTCGTCGATTTAGCCCACGTGAACTCAGATTTGATGGTTAGATTGAAGAAATTTAGCTTCACATTCGTCGATTTAGCCCACGTGAACTCAGATTTGATGGTTAGATTGAAGAAATTTAGCTTCACATTCGTCGATTTAGCCCACGTGAACTCAGATTTGATGGTTAGATTGAAGAAATTTAGCTTCACATTCGTCGATTTAGCCCACGTGAACTCAGATTTGATGGTTAGATTGAAGAAATTTAGCTTCACATTCGTCGATTTAGCCCACGTGAACTCAGATTTGATGGTTAGATTGAAGAAATTTAGCTTCACATTCGTCGATTTAGCCCACGTGAACTCAGATTTGATGGTTAGATTGAAGAAATTTAGCTTCACATTCGTCGATTTAGCCCACGTGAACTCAGATTTGATGGTTAGATTGAAGAAATTTAGCTTCACATTCGTCGATTTAGCCCACGTGAACTCAGATTTGATGGTTAGATTGAAGAAATTTAGCTTCACATTCGTCGATTTAGCCCACGTGAACTCAGATTTGATGGTTAGATTGAAGAAATTTAGCTTCACATTCGTCGATTTAGCCCACGTGAACTCAGATTTGATGGTTAGATTGAAGAAATTTAGCTTCACATTCGTCGATTTAGCCCACGTGAACTCAGATTTGATGGTTAGATTGAAGAAATTTAGCTTCACATTCGTCGATTTAGCCCACGTGAACTCAGATTTGATGGTTAGATTGAAGAAATTTAGCTTCACATTCGTCGATTTAGCCCACGTGAACTCAGATTTGATGGTTAGATTGAAGAAATTTAGCTTCACATTCGTCGATTTAGCCCACGTGAACTCAGATTTGATGGTTAGATTGAAGAAATTTAGCTTCACATTCGTCGATTTAGCCCACGTGAACTCAGATTTGATGGTTAGATTGAAGAAATTTAGCTTCACATTCGTCGATTTAGCCCACGTGAACTCAGATTTGATGGTTAGATTGAAGAAATTTAGCTTCACATTCGTCGATTTAGCCCACGTGAACTCAGATTTGATGGTTAGATTGAAGAAATTTAGCTTCACATTCGTCGATTTAGCCCACGTGAACTCAGATTTGATGGTTAGATTGAAGAAATTTAGCTTCACATTCGTCGATTTAGCCCACGTGAACTCAGATTTGATGGTTAGATTGAAGAAATTTAGCTTCACATTCGTCGATTTAGCCCACGTGAACTCAGATTTGATGGTTAGATTGAAGAAATTTAGCTTCACATTCATCGATTTAGCCCACGTGAACTCAGATTTGATGGTTAGATTGAAGAAATTTAGCTTCACATTTGTCGATTTAGCCCACGTGAACTCAGATTTGATGGTTAGATTGAAGAAATTTAGCTTCACATTCGTCGATTTAGCCCACGTGAACTCAGATTTGATGGTTAGATTGAAGAAATTTAGCTTCACATTCGTCGATTTAGCCCACGTGAACTCAGATTTGATGGTTAGATTGAAGAAATTTAGCTTCACATTCATCGATTTAGCCCACGTGAACTCAGATTTGATGGTTAGATTGAAGAAATTTAGCTTCACATTCGTCGATTTAGCCCACGTGAACTCAGATTTGATGGTTAGATTGAAGAAATTTAGCTTCACATTCGTCGATTTAGCCCACGTGAACTCAGATTTGATGGTTAGATTGAAGAAATTTAGCTTCACATTCGTCGATTTAGCCCACGTGAACTCAGATTTGATGGTTAGATTGAAGAAATTTAGCTTCACATTCGTCGATTTAGCCCACGTGAACTCAGATTTGATGGTTAGATTGAAGAAATTTAGCTTCACATTCGTCGATTTAGCCCACGTGAACTCAGATTTGATGGTTAGATTGAAGAAATTTAGCTTCACATTCATCGATTTAGCCCACGTGAACTCAGATTTGATGGTTAGATTGAAGAAATTTAGCTTCACATTCGTCGATTTAGCCCACGTGAACTCAGATTTGATGGTTAGATTGAAGAAATTTAGCTTCACATTCGTCGATTTAGCCCACGTGAACTCAGATTTGATGGTTAGATTGAAGAAATTTAGCTTCACATTCGTCGATTTAGCCCACGTGAACTCAGATTTGATGGTTAGATTGAAGAAATTTAGCTTCACATTCGTCGATTTAGCCCACGTGAACTCAGATTTGATGGTTAGATTGAAGAAATTTAGCTTCACATTCGTCGATTTAGCCCACGTGAACTCAGATTTGATGGTTAGATTGAAGAAATTTAGCTTCACATTCGTCGATTTAGCCCACGTGAACTCAGATTTGATGGTTAGATTGAAGAAATTTAGCTTCACATTCGTCGATTTAGCCCACGTGAACTCAGATTTGATGGTTAGATTGAAGAAATTTAGCTTCACATTCGTCGATTTAGCCCACGTGAACTCAGATTTGATGGTTAGATTGAAGAAATTTAGCTTCACATTCGTCGATTTAGCCCACGTGAACTCAGATTTGATGGTTAGATTGAAGAAATTTAGCTTCACATTCGTCGATTTAGCCCACGTGAACTCAGATTTGATGGTTAGATTGAAGAAATTTAGCTTCACATTCGTCGATTTAGCCCACGTGAACTCAGATTTGATGGTTAGATTGAAGAAATTTAGCTTCACATTCGTCGATTTAGCCCACGTGAACTCAGATTTGATGGTTAGATTGAAGAATTTAGCTTCACATTCGTCGATTTAGCCCACGTGAACTCAGATTTGATGGTTAGATTGAAGAAATTTAGCTTCACATTCGTCGATTTAGCCCACGTGAACTCAGATTTGATGGTTAGATTGAAGAAATTTAGCTTCACATTCGTCGATTTAGCCCACGTGAACTCAGATTTGATGGTTAGATTGAAGAAATTTAGCTTCACATTCGTCGATTTAGCCCACGTGAACTCAGATTTGATGGTTAGATTGAAGAAATTTAGCTTCACATTCGTCGATTTAGCCCACGTGAACTCAGATTTGATGGTTAGATTGAAGAAATTTAGCTTCACATTCGTCGATTTAGCCCACGTGAACTCAGATTTGATGGTTAGATTGAAGAAATTTAGCTTCACATTCGTCGATTTAGCCCACGTGAACTCAGATTTGATGGTTAGATTGAAGAAATTTAGCTTCACATTCATCGATTTAGCCCACGTGAACTCAGATTTGATGGTTAGATTGAAGAAATTTAGCTTCACATTCGTCGATTTAGCCCACGTGAACTCAGATTTGATGGTTAGATTGAAGAAATTTAGCTTCACATTCGTCGATTTAGCCCACGTGAACTCAGATTTGATGGTTAGATTGAAGAAATTTAGCTTCACATTCGTCGATTTAGCCCACGTGAACTCAGATTTGATGGTTAGATTGAAGAAATTTAGCTTCACATTCGTCGATTTAGCCCACGTGAACTCAGATTTGATGGTTAGATTGAAGAAATTTAGCTTCACATTCGTCGATTTAGCCCACGTGAACTCAGATTTGATGGTTAGATTGAAGAAATTTAGCTTCACATTCGTCGATTTAGCCCACGTGAACTCAGATTTGATGGTTAGATTGAAGAAATTTAGCTTCACATTCGTCGATTTAGCCCACGTGAACTCAGATTTGATGGTTAGATTGAAGAAATTTAGCTTCACATTCGTCGATTTAGCCCACGTGAACTCAGATTTGATGGTTAGATTGAAGAAATTTAGCTTCACATTCGTCGATTTAGCCCACGTGAACTCAGATTTGATGGTTAGATTGAAGAAATTTAGCTTCACATTCATCGATTTAGCCCACGTGAACTCAGATTTGATGGTTAGATTGAAGAAATTTAGCTTCACATTCGTCGATTTAGCCCACGTGAACTCAGATTTGATGGTTAGATTGAAGAAATTTAGCTTCACATTCGTCGATTTAGCCCACGTGAACTCAGATTTGATGGTTAGATTGAAGAAATTTAGCTTCACATTCGTCGATTTAGCCCACGTGAACTCAGATTTGATGGTTAGATTGAAGAAATTTAGCTTCACATTCGTCGATTTAGCCCACGTGAACTCAGATTTGATGGTTAGATTGAAGAAATTTAGCTTCACATTCGTCGATTTAGCCCACGTGAACTCAGATTTGATGGTTAGATTGAAGAAATTTAGCTTCACATTCGTCGATTTAGCCCACGTGAACTCAGATTTGATGGTTAGATTGAAGAAATTTAGCTTCCATTCGTCGATTTAGCCCACGTGAACTCAGATTTGATGGTTAGATTGAAGAAATTTAGCTTCACATTCGTCGATTTAGCCCACGTGAACTCAGATTTGATGGTTAGATTGAAGAAATTTAGCTTCACATTCGTCGATTTAGCCCACGTGAACTCAGATTTGATGGTTAGATTGAAGAAATTTAGCTTCACATTCGTCGATTTAGCCCACGTGAACTCAGATTTGATGGTTAGATTGAAGAAATTTAGCTTCACATTCGTCGATTTAGCCCACGTGAACTCAGATTTGATGGTTAGATTGAAGAAATTTAGCTTCACATTCGTCGATTTAGCCCACGTGAACTCAGATTTGATGGTTAGATTGAAGAAATTTAGCTTCACATTCGTCGATTTAGCCCACGTGAACTCAGATTTGATGGTTAGATTGAAGAAATTTAGCTTCACATTCGTCGATTTAGCCCACGTGAACTCAGATTTGATGGTTAGATTGAAGAAATTTAGCTTCATTCATCGATTTAGCCCACGTGAACTCAGATTTGATGGTTAGATTGAAGAAATTTAGCTTCACATTCGTCGATTTAGCCCACGTGAACTCAGATTTGATGGTTAGATTGAAGAAATTTAGTTTCCATTCGTCGATTTAGCCCACGTGAACTCAGATTTGATGGTTAGATTGAAGAAATTTAGCTTCACATTCATCGATTTAGCCCACGTGAACTCAGATTTGATGGTTAGATTGAAGAAATTTAGCTTCACATTCGTCGATTTAGCCCACGTGAACTCAGATTTGATGGTTAGATTGAAGAAATTTAGCTTCATATTCGTCGATTTAGCCCACGTGAACTCAGATTTGATGGTTAGATTGAAGAAATTTAGCTTCACATTCGTCGATTTAGCCCACGTGAACTCAGATTTGATGGTTAGATTGAAGAAATTTAGCTTCACATTCGTCGATTTAGCCCACGTGAACTCAGATTTGATGGTTAGATTGAAGAAATTTAGCTTCACATTCATCGATTTAGCCCACGTGAACTCAGATTTGATGGTTAGATTGAAGAAATTTAGCTTCACATTCGTCGATTTAGCCCACGTGAACTCAGATTTGATGGTTAGATTGAAGAAATTTAGCTTCACATTCGTCGATTTAGCCCACGTGAACTCAGATTTGATGGTTAGATTGAAGAAATTTAGCTTCACATTCATCGATTTAGCCCACGTGAACTCAGATTTGATGGTTAGATTGAAGAAATTTAGCTTCACATTCGTCGATTTAGCCCACTTGAACTCAGATTTGATGGTTAGATTGAAGAAATTTAGCTTCACATTCGTCGATTTAGCCCACGTGAACTCAGATTTGATGGTTAGATTGAAGAAATTTAGCTTCACATTCGTCGATTTAGCCCACGTGAACTCAGATTGATGGTTAGATTGAAGAAATTTAGCTTCACATTCGATTTAGCCCACGTGAACTCAGATTTGATGGTTAGATTGAAGAAATTTAGCTTCACATTCGTCGATTTAGCCCACGTGAACTCAGATTTGATGGTTAGATTGAAGAAATTTAGCTTCACATTCGTCGATTTAGCCCACGTGAACTCAGATTTGATGGTTAGATCGAAGAAATTTAGCTTCACATTCGTCGATTTAGCCCACGTGAACTCAGATTTGATGGTTAGATTGAAGAAATTTAGCTTCACATTCGTCGATTTAGCCCACGTGAACTCAGATTTGATGGTTAGCGAAGAAATTTAGCTTCACATTCGTCGATTTAGCCCACGTGAACTCAGATTTGATGGTTAGATTGAAGAAATTTAGCTTCACATTCGTCGATTTAGCCCACGTGAACTCAGATTTGATGGTTAGATTGAAGAAATTTAGCTTCACATTCGTCGATTTAGCCCACGTGAACTCAGATTTGATGGTTAGATTGAATTTAGCTTCACATTCGTCGATTTAGCCCACGTGAACTCAGATTTGATGGTTAGATTGAAGAAATTTAGCTTCACATTCGTCGATTTAGCCCACGTGAACTCAGATTTGATGGTTAGATTGAAGAAATTTAGCTTCACATTCGTCGATTTAGCCCACGTGAACTCAGATTTGATGGTTAGATTGAAGAAATTTAGCTTCACATTCTCGATTTAGCCCACGTGAACTCAGATTTGATGGTTAGATTGAAGAAATTTAGCTTCACATTCTCGATTTAGCCCACGTGAACTCAGATTTGATGGTTAGATTGAAGAAATTTAGCTTCACATTCGTCGATTTAGCCCACGTGAACTCAGATTTGATGGTTAGATTGAAGAAATTTAGCTTCACATTCGTCGATTTAGCCCACGTGAACTCAGATTTGATGGTTAGATTGAAGAAATTTAGCTTCACATTCGTCGATTTAGCCCACGTGAACTCAGATTTGATGGTTAGATTGAAGAAATTTAGCTTCACATTCGTCGATTTAGCCCACGTGAACTCAGATTTGATGGTTAGATTGAAGAAATTTAGCTTCACATTCGTCGATTTAGCCCACGTGAACTCAGATTTGATGGTTAGATTGAAGAAATTTAGCTTCACATTCGTCGATTTAGCCCACGTGAACTCAGATTTGATGGTTAGATTGAAGAAATTTAGCTTCACATTCGTCGATTTAGCCCACGTGAACTCAGATTTGATGGTTAGATTGAAGAAATTTAGCTTCACATTCGTCGATTTAGCCCACGTGAACTCAGATTTGATGGTTAGATTGAAGAAATTTAGCTTCACATTCGTCGATTTAGCCCACGTGAACTCAGATTTGATGGTTAGATTGAAGAAATTTAGCTTCACATTCGATTTAGCCCACGTGAACTCAGATTTGATGGTTAGATTGAAGAAATTTAGCTTCACATTCGTCGATTTAGCCCACGTGAACTCAGATTTGATGGTTAGATTGAAGAAATTTAGCTTCACATTCGTCGATTTAGCCCACGTGAACTCAGATTTGATGGTTAGATTGAAGAAATTTAGCTTCACATTCGTCGATTTAGCCCACGTGAACTCAGATTTGATGGTTAGATTGAAGAAATTTAGCTTCACATTCGTCGATTTAGCCCACGTGAACTCAGATTTGATGGTTAGATTGAAGAAATTTAGCTTCACATTCGTCGATTTAGCCCACGTGAACTCAGATTTGATGGTTAGATTGAAGAAATTTAGCTTCACATTCGTCGATTTAGCCCACGTGAACTCAGATTTGATGGTTAGATCGAAGAAATTTAGCTTCACATTCGTCGATTTAGCCCACGTGAACTCAGATTTGATGGTTAGATCGAAGAAATTTAGCTTCACATTCGTCGATTTAGCCCACGTGAACTCAGATTTGATGGTTAGATTGAAGAAATTTAGCTTCACATTCGTCGATTTAGCCCACGTGAACTCAGATTTGATGGTTAGATTGAAGAAATTTAGCTTCACATTCTCGATTTAGCCCACGTGAACTCAGATTTGATGTTAGATTGAAGAAATTTAGCTTCACATTCGTCGATTTAGCCCACGTGAACTCAGATTTGATGGTTAGATTGAAGAAATTTAGCTTCACATTCGTCGATTTAGCCCACGTGAACTCAGATTTGATGGTTAGATTGAAGAAATTTAGCTTCACATTCGTCGATTTAGCCCACGTGAACTCAGATTTGATGGTTAGATTGAAGAAATTTAGCTTCACATTCGTCGATTTAGCCCACGTGAACTCAGATTTGATGGTTAGATTGAAGAATTTAGCTTCACATTCGTCGATTTAGCCCACGTGAACTCAGATTTGATGGTTAGATTGAAGAAATTTAGCTTCACATTCTCGATTTAGCCCACGTGAACTCAGATTTGATGGTTAGATTGAAGAAATTTAGCTTCACATTCTCGATTTAGCCCACGTGAACTCAGATTTGATGGTTAGAGAAGAAATTTAGCTTCACATTCGTCGATTTAGCCCACGTGAACCCAGATTTGATGGTTAGATGAAGAATTTAGCTTCACATTCGTCGATTTAGCCCACGTGAACTCAGATTTGATGGTTAGATCGAAAAATTTAGCTTCACATTCGTCGATTTAGCCCACGTGAACTCAGATTTGATGGTTAGATTGAAGAATTTAGCTTCACATTCGTCGATTTAGCCCACGTGAACTCAGATTGATGGTTAGATTGAAGAAATTTAGCTTCACATTCGTCGATTTAGCCCACGTGAACTCAGATTTGATGGTTAATCGAAGAAATTTAGCTTCACATTCGTCGATTTAGCCCACGTAACTCAGATTTGATGGTTAGATCGAAAAATTTAGCTTCACATTC
>CM010316.2:11826857-11856962 GCA_001923025.3 Taenia multiceps
AGCTAAATTCTTCAATCTAACCATCAAATCTGAGTTCACGTGGGCTAAATCGAGAATGTGAAGCTAAATTTCTTCAATCTAACCATCAAATCTGAGTTCACGTGGGCTAAATCGATGAATGTGAAGCTAAATTTCTTCAATCTAACCATCAAATCTGAGTTCACGTGGGCTAAATCGATGAATGTGAAGCTAAATTTCTTCAATCTAACCATCAAATCTGAGTTCACGTGGGCTAAATCGATGAATGTGAAGCTAAATTTCTTCAATCTAACCATCAAATCTGAGTTCACGTGGGCTAAATCGATGAATGTGAAGCTAAATTTCTTCAATCTAACCATCAAATCTGAGTTCACGTGGGCTAAATCGATGAATGTGAAGCTAAATTTCTTCAATCTAACCATCAAATCTGAGTTCACGTGGGCTAAATCGATGAATGTGAAGCTAAATTTCTTCAATCTAACCATCAAATCTGAGTTCACGTGGGCTAAATCGATGAATGTGAAGCTAAATTTCTTCAATCTAACCATCAAATCTGAGTTCACGTGGGCTAAATCGATGAATGTGAAGCTAAATTTCTTCAATCTAACCATCAAATCTGAGTTCACGTGGGCTAAATCGATGAATGTGAAGCTAAATTTCTTCAATCTAACCATCAAATCTGAGTTCACGTGGGCTAAATCGATGAATGTGAAGCTAAATTTCTTCAATCTAACCATCAAATCTGAGTTCACGTGGGCTAAATCGATGAATGTGAAGCTAAATTTCTTCAATCTAACCATCAAATCTGAGTTCACGTGGGCTAAATCGATGAATGTGAAGCTAAATTTCTTCAATCTAACCATCAAATCTGAGTTCACGTGGGCTAAATCGATGAATGTGAAGCTAAATTTCTTCAATCTAACCATCAAATCTGAGTTCACGTGGGCTAAATCGATGAATGTGAAGCTAAATTTCTTCAATCTAACCATCAAATCTGAGTTCACGTGGGCTAAATCGATGAATGTGAAGCTAAATTTCTTCAATCTAACCATCAAATCTGAGTTCACGTGGGCTAAATCGATGAATGTGAAGCTAAATTTCTTCAATCTAACCATCAAATCTGAGTTCACGTGGGCTAAATCGATGAATGTGAAGCTAAATTTCTTCAATCTAACCATCAAATCTGAGTTCACGTGGGCTAAATCGATGAATGTGAAGCTAAATTTCTTCAATCTAACCATCAAATCTGAGTTCACGTGGGCTAAATCGATGAATGTGAAGCTAAATTTCTTCAATCTAACCATCAAATCTGAGTTCACGTGGGCTAAATCGATGAATGTGAAGCTAAATTTCTTCAATCTAACCATCAAATCTGAGTTCACGTGGGCTAAATCGATGAATGTGAAGCTAAATTTCTTCAATCTAACCATCAAATCTGAGTTCACGTGGGCTAAATCGATGAATGTGAAGCGAAATTTCTTCAATCTAACCATCAAATCTGAGTTCACGTGGGCTAAATCGATGAATGTGAAGCTAAATTTCTTCAATCTAACCATCAAATCTGAGTTCACGTGGGCTAAATCGATGAATGTGAAGCTAAATTTCTTCAATCTAACCATCAAATCTGAGTTCACGTGGGCTAAATCGATGAATGTGAAGCTAAATTTCTTCAATCTAACCATCAAATCTGAGTTCACGTGGGCTAAATCGATGAATGTGAAGCTAAATTTCTTCAATCTAACCATCAAATCTGAGTTCACGTGGGCTAAATCGATGAATGTGAAGCTAAATTTCTTCAATCTAACCATCAAATCTGAGTTCACGTGGGCTAAATCGATGAATGTGAAGCTAAATTTCTTCAATCTAACCATCAAATCTGAGTTCACGTGGGCTAAATCGATGAATGTGAAGCTAAATTTCTTCAATCTAACCATCAAATCTGAGTTCACGTGGGCTAAATCGATGAATGTGAAGCTAAATTTCTTCAATCTAACCATCAAATCTGAGTTCACGTGGGCTAAATCGATGAATGTGAAGCTAAATTTCTTCAATCTAACCATCAAATCTGAGTTCACGTGGGCTAAATCGATGAATGTGAAGCTAAATTTCTTCAATCTAACCATCAAATCTGAGTTCACGTGGGCTAAATCGATGAATGTGAAGCTAAATTTCTTCAATCTAACCATCAAATCTGAGTTCACGTGGGCTAAATCGATGAATGTGAAGCTAAATTTCTTCAATCTAACCATCAAATCTGAGTTCACGTGGGCTAAATCGATGAATGTGAAGCTAAATTTCTTCAATCTAACCATCAAATCTGAGTTCACGTGGGCTAAATCGATGAATGTGAAGCTAAATTTCTTCAATCTAACCATCAAATCTGAGTTCACGTGGGCTAAATCGATGAATGTGAAGCTAAATTTCTTCAATCTAACCATCAAATCTGAGTTCACGTGGGCTAAATCGATGAATGTGAAGCTAAATTTCTTCAATCTAACCATCAAATCTGAGTTCACGTGGGCTAAATCGATGAATGTGAAGCTAAATTTCTTCAATCTAACCATCAAATCTGAGTTCACGTGGGCTAAATCGATGAATGTGAAGCTAAATTTCTTCAATCTAACCATCAAATCTGAGTTCACGTGGGCTAAATCGATGAATGTGAAGCTAAATTTCTTCAATCTAACCATCAAATCTGAGTTCACGTGGGCTAAATCGATGAATGTGAAGCTAAATTTCTTCAATCTAACCATCAAATCTGAGTTCACGTGGGCTAAATCGATGAATGTGAAGCTAAATTTCTTCAATCTAACCATCAAATCTGAGTTCACGTGGGCTAAATCGATGAATGTGAAGCTAAATTTCTTCAATCTAACCATCAAATCTGAGTTCACGTGGGCTAAATCGATGAATGTGAAGCTAAATTTCTTCAATCTAACCATCAAATCTGAGTTCACGTGGGCTAAATCGATGAATGTGAAGCTAAATTTCTTCAATCTAACCATCAAATCTGAGTTCACGTGGGCTAAATCGATGAATGTGAAGCTAAATTTCTTCAATCTAACCATCAAATCTGAGTTCACGTGGGCTAAATCGATGAATGTGAAGCTAAATTTCTTCAATCTAACCATCAAATCTGAGTTCACGTGGGCTAAATCGATGAATGTGAAGCTAAATTTCTTCAATCTAACCATCAAATCTGAGTTCACGTGGGCTAAATCGATGAATGTGAAGCTAAATTTCTTCAATCTAACCATCAAATCTGAGTTCACGTGGGCTAAATCGATGAATGTGAAGCTAAATTTCTTCAATCTAACCATCAAATCTGAGTTCACGTGGGCTAAATCGATGAATGTGAAGCTAAATTTCTTCAATCTAACCATCAAATCTGAGTTCACGTGGGCTAAATCGATGAATGTGAAGCTAAATTTCTTCAATCTAACCATCAAATCTGAGTTCACGTGGGCTAAATCGATGAATGTGAAGCTAAATTTCTTCAATCTAACCATCAAATCTGAGTTCACGTGGGCTAAATCGATGAATGTGAAGCTAAATTTCTTCAATCTAACCATCAAATCTGAGTTCACGTGGGCTAAATCGATGAATGTGAAGCTAAATTTCTTCAATCTAACCATCAAATCTGAGTTCACGTGGGCTAAATCGATGAATGTGAAGCTAAATTTCTTCAATCTAACCATCAAATCTGAGTTCACGTGGGCTAAATCGATGAATGTGAAGCTAAATTTCTTCAATCTAACCATCAAATCTGAGTTCACGTGGGCTAAATCGATGAATGTGAAGCTAAATTTCTTCAATCTAACCATCAAATCTGAGTTCACGTGGGCTAAATCGATGAATGTGAAGCTAAATTTCTTCAATCTAACCATCAAATCTGAGTTCACGTGGGCTAAATCGATGAATGTGAAGCTAAATTTCTTCAATCTAACCATCAAATCTGAGTTCACGTGGGCTAAATCGATGAATGTGAAGCTAAATTTCTTCAATCTAACCATCAAATCTGAGTTCACGTGGGCTAAATCGATGAATGTGAAGCTAAATTTCTTCAATCTAACCATCAAATCTGAGTTCACGTGGGCTAAATCGATGAATGTGAAGCTAAATTTCTTCAATCTAACCATCAAATCTGAGTTCACGTGGGCTAAATCGATGAATGTGAAGCTAAATTTCTTCAATCTAACCATCAAATCTGAGTTCACGTGGGCTAAATCGATGAATGTGAAGCTAAATTTCTTCAATCTAACCATCAAATCTGAGTTCACGTGGGCTAAATCGATGAATGTGAAGCTAAATTTCTTCAATCTAACCATCAAATCTGAGTTCACGTGGGCTAAATCGATGAATGTGAAGCTAAATTTCTTCAATCTAACCATCAAATCTGAGTTCACGTGGGCTAAATCGATGAATGTGAAGCTAAATTTCTTCAATCTAACCATCAAATCTGAGTTCACGTGGGCTAAATCGATGAATGTGAAGCTAAATTTCTTCAATCTAACCATCAAATCTGAGTTCACGTGGGCTAAATCGATGAATGTGAAGCTAAATTTCTTCAATCTAACCATCAAATCTGAGTTCACGTGGGCTAAATCGATGAATGTGAAGCTAAATTTCTTCAATCTAACCATCAAATCTGAGTTCACGTGGGCTAAATCGATGAATGTGAAGCTAAATTTCTTCAATCTAACCATCAAATCTGAGTTCACGTGGGCTAAATCGATGAATGTGAAGCTAAATTTCTTCAATCTAACCATCAAATCTGAGTTCACGTGGGCTAAATCGATGAATGTGAAGCTAAATTTCTTCAATCTAACCATCAAATCTGAGTTCACGTGGGCTAAATCGATGAATGTGAAGCTAAATTTCTTCAATCTAACCATCAAATCTGAGTTCACGTGGGCTAAATCGATGAATGTGAAGCTAAATTTCTTCAATCTAACCATCAAATCTGAGTTCACGTGGGCTAAATCGATGAATGTGAAGCTAAATTTCTTCAATCTAACCATCAAATCTGAGTTCACGTGGGCTAAATCGATGAATGTGAAGCTAAATTTCTTCAATCTAACCATCAAATCTGAGTTCACGTGGGCTAAATCGATGAATGTGAAGCTAAATTTCTTCAATCTAACCATCAAATCTGAGTTCACGTGGGCTAAATCGATGAATGTGAAGCTAAATTTCTTCAATCTAACCATCAAATCTGAGTTCACGTGGGCTAAATCGATGAATGTGAAGCTAAATTTCTTCAATCTAACCATCAAATCTGAGTTCACGTGGGCTAAATCGATGAATGTGAAGCTAAATTTCTTCAATCTAACCATCAAATCTGAGTTCACGTGGGCTAAATCGATGAATGTGAAGCTAAATTTCTTCAATCTAACCATCAAATCTGAGTTCACGTGGGCTAAATCGATGAATGTGAAGCTAAATTTCTTCAATCTAACCATCAAATCTGAGTTCACGTGGGCTAAATCGATGAATGTGAAGCTAAATTTCTTCAATCTAACCATCAAATCTGAGTTCACGTGGGCTAAATCGATGAATGTGAAGCTAAATTTCTTCAATCTAACCATCAAATCTGAGTTCACGTGGGCTAAATCGATGAATGTGAAGCTAAATTTCTTCAATCTAACCATCAAATCTGAGTTCACGTGGGCTAAATCGATGAATGTGAAGCTAAATTTCTTCAATCTAACCATCAAATCTGAGTTCACGTGGGCTAAATCGATGAATGTGAAGCTAAATTTCTTCAATCTAACCATCAAATCTGAGTTCACGTGGGCTAAATCGATGAATGTGAAGCTAAATTTCTTCAATCTAACCATCAAATCTGAGTTCACGTGGGCTAAATCGATGAATGTGAAGCTAAATTTCTTCAATCTAACCATCAAATCTGAGTTCACGTGGGCTAAATCGATGAATGTGAAGCTAAATTTCTTCAATCTAACCATCAAATCTGAGTTCACGTGGGCTAAATCGATGAATGTGAAGCTAAATTTCTTCAATCTAACCATCAAATCTGAGTTCACGTGGGCTAAATCGATGAATGTGAAGCTAAATTTCTTCAATCTAACCATCAAATCTGAGTTCACGTGGGCTAAATCGATGAATGTGAAGCTAAATTTCTTCAATCTAACCATCAAATCTGAGTTCACGTGGGCTAAATCGATGAATGTGAAGCTAAATTTCTTCAATCTAACCATCAAATCTGAGTTCACGTGGGCTAAATCGATGAATGTGAAGCTAAATTTCTTCAATCTAACCATCAAATCTGAGTTCACGTGGGCTAAATCGATGAATGTGAAGCTAAATTTCTTCAATCTAACCATCAAATCTGAGTTCACGTGGGCTAAATCGATGAATGTGAAGCTAAATTTCTTCAATCTAACCATCAAATCTGAGTTCACGTGGGCTAAATCGATGAATGTGAAGCTAAATTTCTTCAATCTAACCATCAAATCTGAGTTCACGTGGGCTAAATCGATGAATGTGAAGCTAAATTTCTTCAATCTAACCATCAAATCTGAGTTCACGTGGGCTAAATCGATGAATGTGAAGCTAAATTTCTTCAATCTAACCATCAAATCTGAGTTCACGTGGGCTAAATCGATGAATGTGAAGCTAAATTTCTTCAATCTAACCATCAAATCTGAGTTCACGTGGGCTAAATCGATGAATGTGAAGCTAAATTTCTTCAATCTAACCATCAAATCTGAGTTCACGTGGGCTAAATCGATGAATGTGAAGCTAAATTTCTTCAATCTAACCATCAAATCTGAGTTCACGTGGGCTAAATCGATGAATGTGAAGCTAAATTTCTTCAATCTAACCATCAAATCTGAGTTCACGTGGGCTAAATCGATGAATGTGAAGCTAAATTTCTTCAATCTAACCATCAAATCTGAGTTCACGTGGGCTAAATCGATGAATGTGAAGCTAAATTTCTTCAATCTAACCATCAAATCTGAGTTCACGTGGGCTAAATCGATGAATGTGAAGCTAAATTTCTTCAATCTAACCATCAAATCTGAGTTCACGTGGGCTAAATCGATGAATGTGAAGCTAAATTTCTTCAATCTAACCATCAAATCTGAGTTCACGTGGGCTAAATCGATGAATGTGAAGCTAAATTTCTTCAATCTAACCATCAAATCTGAGTTCACGTGGGCTAAATCGATGAATGTGAAGCTAAATTTCTTCAATCTAACCATCAAATCTGAGTTCACGTGGGCTAAATCGATGAATGTGAAGCTAAATTTCTTCAATCTAACCATCAAATCTGAGTTCACGTGGGCTAAATCGATGAATGTGAAGCTAAATTTCTTCAATCTAACCATCAAATCTGAGTTCACGTGGGCTAAATCGATGAATGTGAAGCTAAATTTCTTCAATCTAACCATCAAATCTGAGTTCACGTGGGCTAAATCGATGAATGTGAAGCTAAATTTCTTCAATCTAACCATCAAATCTGAGTTCACGTGGGCTAAATCGATGAATGTGAAGCTAAATTTCTTCAATCTAACCATCAAATCTGAGTTCACGTGGGCTAAATCGATGAATGTGAAGCTAAATTTCTTCAATCTAACCATCAAATCTGAGTTCACGTGGGCTAAATCGATGAATGTGAAGCTAAATTTCTTCAATCTAACCATCAAATCTGAGTTCACGTGGGCTAAATCGATGAATGTGAAGCTAAATTTCTTCAATCTAACCATCAAATCTGAGTTCACGTGGGCTAAATCGATGAATGTGAAGCTAAATTTCTTCAATCTAACCATCAAATCTGAGTTCACGTGGGCTAAATCGATGAATGTGAAGCTAAATTTCTTCAATCTAACCATCAAATCTGAGTTCACGTGGGCTAAATCGATGAATGTGAAGCTAAATTTCTTCAATCTAACCATCAAATCTGAGTTCACGTGGGCTAAATCGATGAATGTGAAGCTAAATTTCTTCAATCTAACCATCAAATCTGAGTTCACGTGGGCTAAATCGATGAATGTGAAGCTAAATTTCTTCAATCTAACCATCAAATCTGAGTTCACGTGGGCTAAATCGATGAATGTGAAGCTAAATTTCTTCAATCTAACCATCAAATCTGAGTTCACGTGGGCTAAATCGATGAATGTGAAGCTAAATTTCTTCAATCTAACCATCAAATCTGAGTTCACGTGGGCTAAATCGATGAATGTGAAGCTAAATTTCTTCAATCTAACCATCAAATCTGAGTTCACGTGGGCTAAATCGATGAATGTGAAGCTAAATTTCTTCAATCTAACCATCAAATCTGAGTTCACGTGGGCTAAATCGATGAATGTGAAGCTAAATTTCTTCAATCTAACCATCAAATCTGAGTTCACGTGGGCTAAATCGATGAATGTGAAGCTAAATTTCTTCAATCTAACCATCAAATCTGAGTTCACGTGGGCTAAATCGATGAATGTGAAGCTAAATTTCTTCAATCTAACCATCAAATCTGAGTTCACGTGGGCTAAATCGATGAATGTGAAGCTAAATTTCTTCAATCTAACCATCAAATCTGAGTTCACGTGGGCTAAATCGATGAATGTGAAGCTAAATTTCTTCAATCTAACCATCAAATCTGAGTTCACGTGGGCTAAATCGATGAATGTGAAGCTAAATTTCTTCAATCTAACCATCAAATCTGAGTTCACGTGGGCTAAATCGATGAATGTGAAGCTAAATTTCTTCAATCTAACCATCAAATCTGAGTTCACGTGGGCTAAATCGATGAATGTGAAGCTAAATTTCTTCAATCTAACCATCAAATCTGAGTTCACGTGGGCTAAATCGATGAATGTGAAGCTAAATTTCTTCAATCTAACCATCAAATCTGAGTTCACGTGGGCTAAATCGATGAATGTGAAGCTAAATTTCTTCAATCTAACCATCAAATCTGAGTTCACGTGGGCTAAATCGATGAATGTGAAGCTAAATTTCTTCAATCTAACCATCAAATCTGAGTTCACGTGGGCTAAATCGATGAATGTGAAGCTAAATTTCTTCAATCTAACCATCAAATCTGAGTTCACGTGGGCTAAATCGATGAATGTGAAGCTAAATTTCTTCAATCTAACCATCAAATCTGAGTTCACGTGGGCTAAATCGATGAATGTGAAGCTAAATTTCTTCAATCTAACCATCAAATCTGAGTTCACGTGGGCTAAATCGATGAATGTGAAGCTAAATTTCTTCAATCTAACCATCAAATCTGAGTTCACGTGGGCTAAATCGATGAATGTGAAGCTAAATTTCTTCAATCTAACCATCAAATCTGAGTTCACGTGGGCTAAATCGATGAATGTGAAGCTAAATTTCTTCAATCTAACCATCAAATCTGAGTTCACGTGGGCTAAATCGATGAATGTGAAGCTAAATTTCTTCAATCTAACCATCAAATCTGAGTTCACGTGGGCTAAATCGATGAATGTGAAGCTAAATTTCTTCAATCTAACCATCAAATCTGAGTTCACGTGGGCTAAATCGATGAATGTGAAGCTAAATTTCTTCAATCTAACCATCAAATCTGAGTTCACGTGGGCTAAATCGATGAATGTGAAGCTAAATTTCTTCAATCTAACCATCAAATCTGAGTTCACGTGGGCTAAATCGATGAATGTGAAGCTAAATTTCTTCAATCTAACCATCAAATCTGAGTTCACGTGGGCTAAATCGATGAATGTGAAGCTAAATTTCTTCAATCTAACCATCAAATCTGAGTTCACGTGGGCTAAATCGATGAATGTGAAGCTAAATTTCTTCAATCTAACCATCAAATCTGAGTTCACGTGGGCTAAATCGATGAATGTGAAGCTAAATTTCTTCAATCTAACCATCAAATCTGAGTTCACGTGGGCTAAATCGATGAATGTGAAGCTAAATTTCTTCAATCTAACCATCAAATCTGAGTTCACGTGGGCTAAATCGATGAATGTGAAGCTAAATTTCTTCAATCTAACCATCAAATCTGAGTTCACGTGGGCTAAATCGATGAATGTGAAGCTAAATTTCTTCAATCTAACCATCAAATCTGAGTTCACGTGGGCTAAATCGATGAATGTGAAGCTAAATTTCTTCAATCTAACCATCAAATCTGAGTTCACGTGGGCTAAATCGATGAATGTGAAGCTAAATTTCTTCAATCTAACCATCAAATCTGAGTTCACGTGGGCTAAATCGATGAATGTGAAGCTAAATTTCTTCAATCTAACCATCAAATCTGAGTTCACGTGGGCTAAATCGATGAATGTGAAGCTAAATTTCTTCAATCTAACCATCAAATCTGAGTTCACGTGGGCTAAATCGATGAATGTGAAGCTAAATTTCTTCAATCTAACCATCAAATCTGAGTTCACGTGGGCTAAATCGATGAATGTGAAGCTAAATTTCTTCAATCTAACCATCAAATCTGAGTTCACGTGGGCTAAATCGATGAATGTGAAGCTAAATTTCTTCAATCTAACCATCAAATCTGAGTTCACGTGGGCTAAATCGATGAATGTGAAGCTAAATTTCTTCAATCTAACCATCAAATCTGAGTTCACGTGGGCTAAATCGATGAATGTGAAGCTAAATTTCTTCAATCTAACCATCAAATCTGAGTTCACGTGGGCTAAATCGATGAATGTGAAGCTAAATTTCTTCAATCTAACCATCAAATCTGAGTTCACGTGGGCTAAATCGATGAATGTGAAGCTAAATTTCTTCAATCTAACCATCAAATCTGAGTTCACGTGGGCTAAATCGATGAATGTGAAGCTAAATTTCTTCAATCTAACCATCAAATCTGAGTTCACGTGGGCTAAATCGATGAATGTGAAGCTAAATTTCTTCAATCTAACCATCAAATCTGAGTTCACGTGGGCTAAATCGATGAATGTGAAGCTAAATTTCTTCAATCTAACCATCAAATCTGAGTTCACGTGGGCTAAATCGATGAATGTGAAGCTAAATTTCTTCAATCTAACCATCAAATCTGAGTTCACGTGGGCTAAATCGATGAATGTGAAGCTAAATTTCTTCAATCTAACCATCAAATCTGAGTTCACGTGGGCTAAATCGATGAATGTGAAGCTAAATTTCTTCAATCTAACCATCAAATCTGAGTTCACGTGGGCTAAATCGATGAATGTGAAGCTAAATTTCTTCAATCTAACCATCAAATCTGAGTTCACGTGGGCTAAATCGATGAATGTGAAGCTAAATTTCTTCAATCTAACCATCAAATCTGAGTTCACGTGGGCTAAATCGATGAATGTGAAGCTAAATTTCTTCAATCTAACCATCAAATCTGAGTTCACGTGGGCTAAATCGATGAATGTGAAGCTAAATTTCTTCAATCTAACCATCAAATCTGAGTTCACGTGGGCTAAATCGATGAATGTGAAGCTAAATTTCTTCAATCTAACCATCAAATCTGAGTTCACGTGGGCTAAATCGATGAATGTGAAGCTAAATTTCTTCAATCTAACCATCAAATCTGAGTTCACGTGGGCTAAATCGATGAATGTGAAGCTAAATTTCTTCAATCTAACCATCAAATCTGAGTTCACGTGGGCTAAATCGATGAATGTGAAGCTAAATTTCTTCAATCTAACCATCAAATCTGAGTTCACGTGGGCTAAATCGATGAATGTGAAGCTAAATTTCTTCAATCTAACCATCAAATCTGAGTTCACGTGGGCTAAATCGATGAATGTGAAGCTAAATTTCTTCAATCTAACCATCAAATCTGAGTTCACGTGGGCTAAATCGATGAATGTGAAGCTAAATTTCTTCAATCTAACCATCAAATCTGAGTTCACGTGGGCTAAATCGATGAATGTGAAGCTAAATTTCTTCAATCTAACCATCAAATCTGAGTTCACGTGGGCTAAATCGATGAATGTGAAGCTAAATTTCTTCAATCTAACCATCAAATCTGAGTTCACGTGGGCTAAATCGATGAATGTGAAGCTAAATTTCTTCAATCTAACCATCAAATCTGAGTTCACGTGGGCTAAATCGATGAATGTGAAGCTAAATTTCTTCAATCTAACCATCAAATCTGAGTTCACGTGGGCTAAATCGATGAATGTGAAGCTAAATTTCTTCAATCTAACCATCAAATCTGAGTTCACGTGGGCTAAATCGATGAATGTGAAGCTAAATTTCTTCAATCTAACCATCAAATCTGAGTTCACGTGGGCTAAATCGATGAATGTGAAGCTAAATTTCTTCAATCTAACCATCAAATCTGAGTTCACGTGGGCTAAATCGATGAATGTGAAGCTAAATTTCTTCAATCTAACCATCAAATCTGAGTTCACGTGGGCTAAATCGATGAATGTGAAGCTAAATTTCTTCAATCTAACCATCAAATCTGAGTTCACGTGGGCTAAATCGATGAATGTGAAGCTAAATTTCTTCAATCTAACCATCAAATCTGAGTTCACGTGGGCTAAATCGATGAATGTGAAGCTAAATTTCTTCAATCTAACCATCAAATCTGAGTTCACGTGGGCTAAATCGATGAATGTGAAGCTAAATTTCTTCAATCTAACCATCAAATCTGAGTTCACGTGGGCTAAATCGATGAATGTGAAGCTAAATTTCTTCAATCTAACCATCAAATCTGAGTTCACGTGGGCTAAATCGATGAATGTGAAGCTAAATTTCTTCAATCTAACCATCAAATCTGAGTTCACGTGGGCTAAATCGATGAATGTGAAGCTAAATTTCTTCAATCTAACCATCAAATCTGAGTTCACGTGGGCTAAATCGATGAATGTGAAGCTAAATTTCTTCAATCTAACCATCAAATCTGAGTTCACGTGGGCTAAATCGATGAATGTGAAGCTAAATTTCTTCAATCTAACCATCAAATCTGAGTTCACGTGGGCTAAATCGATGAATGTGAAGCTAAATTTCTTCAATCTAACCATCAAATCTGAGTTCACGTGGGCTAAATCGATGAATGTGAAGCTAAATTTCTTCAATCTAACCATCAAATCTGAGTTCACGTGGGCTAAATCGATGAATGTGAAGCTAAATTTCTTCAATCTAACCATCAAATCTGAGTTCACGTGGGCTAAATCGATGAATGTGAAGCTAAATTTCTTCAATCTAACCATCAAATCTGAGTTCACGTGGGCTAAATCGATGAATGTGAAGCTAAATTTCTTCAATCTAACCATCAAATCTGAGTTCACGTGGGCTAAATCGATGAATGTGAAGCTAAATTTCTTCAATCTAACCATCAAATCTGAGTTCACGTGGGCTAAATCGATGAATGTGAAGCTAAATTTCTTCAATCTAACCATCAAATCTGAGTTCACGTGGGCTAAATCGATGAATGTGAAGCTAAATTTCTTCAATCTAACCATCAAATCTGAGTTCACGTGGGCTAAATCGATGAATGTGAAGCTAAATTTCTTCAATCTAACCATCAAATCTGAGTTCACGTGGGCTAAATCGATGAATGTGAAGCTAAATTTCTTCAATCTAACCATCAAATCTGAGTTCACGTGGGCTAAATCGATGAATGTGAAGCTAAATTTCTTCAATCTAACCATCAAATCTGAGTTCACGTGGGCTAAATCGATGAATGTGAAGCTAAATTTCTTCAATCTAACCATCAAATCTGAGTTCACGTGGGCTAAATCGATGAATGTGAAGCTAAATTTCTTCAATCTAACCATCAAATCTGAGTTCACGTGGGCTAAATCGATGAATGTGAAGCTAAATTTCTTCAATCTAACCATCAAATCTGAGTTCACGTGGGCTAAATCGATGAATGTGAAGCTAAATTTCTTCAATCTAACCATCAAATCTGAGTTCACGTGGGCTAAATCGATGAATGTGAAGCTAAATTTCTTCAATCTAACCATCAAATCTGAGTTCACGTGGGCTAAATCGATGAATGTGAAGCTAAATTTCTTCAATCTAACCATCAAATCTGAGTTCACGTGGGCTAAATCGATGAATGTGAAGCTAAATTTCTTCAATCTAACCATCAAATCTGAGTTCACGTGGGCTAAATCGATGAATGTGAAGCTAAATTTCTTCAATCTAACCATCAAATCTGAGTTCACGTGGGCTAAATCGATGAATGTGAAGCTAAATTTCTTCAATCTAACCATCAAATCTGAGTTCACGTGGGCTAAATCGATGAATGTGAAGCTAAATTTCTTCAATCTAACCATCAAATCTGAGTTCACGTGGGCTAAATCGATGAATGTGAAGCTAAATTTCTTCAATCTAACCATCAAATCTGAGTTCACGTGGGCTAAATCGATGAATGTGAAGCTAAATTTCTTCAATCTAACCATCAAATCTGAGTTCACGTGGGCTAAATCGATGAATGTGAAGCTAAATTTCTTCAATCTAACCATCAAATCTGAGTTCACGTGGGCTAAATCGATGAATGTGAAGCTAAATTTCTTCAATCTAACCATCAAATCTGAGTTCACGTGGGCTAAATCGATGAATGTGAAGCTAAATTTCTTCAATCTAACCATCAAATCTGAGTTCACGTGGGCTAAATCGATGAATGTGAAGCTAAATTTCTTCAATCTAACCATCAAATCTGAGTTCACGTGGGCTAAATCGATGAATGTGAAGCTAAATTTCTTCAATCTAACCATCAAATCTGAGTTCACGTGGGCTAAATCGATGAATGTGAAGCTAAATTTCTTCAATCTAACCATCAAATCTGAGTTCACGTGGGCTAAATCGATGAATGTGAAGCTAAATTTCTTCAATCTAACCATCAAATCTGAGTTCACGTGGGCTAAATCGATGAATGTGAAGCTAAATTTCTTCAATCTAACCATCAAATCTGAGTTCACGTGGGCTAAATCGATGAATGTGAAGCTAAATTTCTTCAATCTAACCATCAAATCTGAGTTCACGTGGGCTAAATCGATGAATGTGAAGCTAAATTTCTTCAATCTAACCATCAAATCTGAGTTCACGTGGGCTAAATCGATGAATGTGAAGCTAAATTTCTTCAATCTAACCATCAAATCTGAGTTCACGTGGGCTAAATCGATGAATGTGAAGCTAAATTTCTTCAATCTAACCATCAAATCTGAGTTCACGTGGGCTAAATCGATGAATGTGAAGCTAAATTTCTTCAATCTAACCATCAAATCTGAGTTCACGTGGGCTAAATCGATGAATGTGAAGCTAAATTTCTTCAATCTAACCATCAAATCTGAGTTCACGTGGGCTAAATCGATGAATGTGAAGCTAAATTTCTTCAATCTAACCATCAAATCTGAGTTCACGTGGGCTAAATCGATGAATGTGAAGCTAAATTTCTTCAATCTAACCATCAAATCTGAGTTCACGTGGGCTAAATCGATGAATGTGAAGCTAAATTTCTTCAATCTAACCATCAAATCTGAGTTCACGTGGGCTAAATCGATGAATGTGAAGCTAAATTTCTTCAATCTAACCATCAAATCTGAGTTCACGTGGGCTAAATCGATGAATGTGAAGCTAAATTTCTTCAATCTAACCATCAAATCTGAGTTCACGTGGGCTAAATCGATGAATGTGAAGCTAAATTTCTTCAATCTAACCATCAAATCTGAGTTCACGTGGGCTAAATCGATGAATGTGAAGCTAAATTTCTTCAATCTAACCATCAAATCTGAGTTCACGTGGGCTAAATCGATGAATGTGAAGCTAAATTTCTTCAATCTAACCATCAAATCTGAGTTCACGTGGGCTAAATCGATGAATGTGAAGCTAAATTTCTTCAATCTAACCATCAAATCTGAGTTCACGTGGGCTAAATCGATGAATGTGAAGCTAAATTTCTTCAATCTAACCATCAAATCTGAGTTCACGTGGGCTAAATCGATGAATGTGAAGCTAAATTTCTTCAATCTAACCATCAAATCTGAGTTCACGTGGGCTAAATCGATGAATGTGAAGCTAAATTTCTTCAATCTAACCATCAAATCTGAGTTCACGTGGGCTAAATCGATGAATGTGAAGCTAAATTTCTTCAATCTAACCATCAAATCTGAGTTCACGTGGGCTAAATCGATGAATGTGAAGCTAAATTTCTTCAATCTAACCATCAAATCTGAGTTCACGTGGGCTAAATCGATGAATGTGAAGCTAAATTTCTTCAATCTAACCATCAAATCTGAGTTCACGTGGGCTAAATCGATGAATGTGAAGCTAAATTTCTTCAATCTAACCATCAAATCTGAGTTCACGTGGGCTAAATCGATGAATGTGAAGCTAAATTTCTTCAATCTAACCATCAAATCTGAGTTCACGTGGGCTAAATCGATGAATGTGAAGCTAAATTTCTTCAATCTAACCATCAAATCTGAGTTCACGTGGGCTAAATCGATGAATGTGAAGCTAAATTTCTTCAATCTAACCATCAAATCTGAGTTCACGTGGGCTAAATCGATGAATGTGAAGCTAAATTTCTTCAATCTAACCATCAAATCTGAGTTCACGTGGGCTAAATCGATGAATGTGAAGCTAAATTTCTTCAATCTAACCATCAAATCTGAGTTCACGTGGGCTAAATCGATGAATGTGAAGCTAAATTTCTTCAATCTAACCATCAAATCTGAGTTCACGTGGGCTAAATCGATGAATGTGAAGCTAAATTTCTTCAATCTAACCATCAAATCTGAGTTCACGTGGGCTAAATCGATGAATGTGAAGCTAAATTTCTTCAATCTAACCATCAAATCTGAGTTCACGTGGGCTAAATCGATGAATGTGAAGCTAAATTTCTTCAATCTAACCATCAAATCTGAGTTCACGTGGGCTAAATCGATGAATGTGAAGCTAAATTTCTTCAATCTAACCATCAAATCTGAGTTCACGTGGGCTAAATCGATGAATGTGAAGCTAAATTTCTTCAATCTAACCATCAAATCTGAGTTCACGTGGGCTAAATCGATGAATGTGAAGCTAAATTTCTTCAATCTAACCATCAAATCTGAGTTCACGTGGGCTAAATCGATGAATGTGAAGCTAAATTTCTTCAATCTAACCATCAAATCTGAGTTCACGTGGGCTAAATCGATGAATGTGAAGCTAAATTTCTTCAATCTAACCATCAAATCTGAGTTCACGTGGGCTAAATCGATGAATGTGAAGCTAAATTTCTTCAATCTAACCATCAAATCTGAGTTCACGTGGGCTAAATCGATGAATGTGAAGCTAAATTTCTTCAATCTAACCATCAAATCTGAGTTCACGTGGGCTAAATCGATGAATGTGAAGCTAAATTTCTTCAATCTAACCATCAAATCTGAGTTCACGTGGGCTAAATCGATGAATGTGAAGCTAAATTTCTTCAATCTAACCATCAAATCTGAGTTCACGTGGGCTAAATCGACGAATGTGAAGCTAAATTTCTTCAATCTAACCATCAAATCTGAGTTCACGTGGGCTAAATCGATGAATGTGAAGCTAAATTTCTTCAATCTAACCATCAAATCTGAGTTCACGTGGGCTAAATCGATGAATGTGAAGCTAAATTTCTTCAATCTAACCATCAAATCTGAGTTCACGTGGGCTAAATCGATGAATGTGAAGCTAAATTTCTTCAATCTAACCATCAAATCTGAGTTCACGTGGGCTAAATCGATGAATGTGAAGCTAAATTTCTTCAATCTAACCATCAAATCTGAGTTCACGTGGGCTAAATCGATGAATGTGAAGCTAAATTTCTTCAATCTAACCATCAAATCTGAGTTCACGTGGGCTAAATCGATGAATGTGAAGCTAAATTTCTTCAATCTAACCATCAAATCTGAGTTCACGTGGGCTAAATCGATGAATGTGAAGCTAAATTTCTTCAATCTAACCATCAAATCTGAGTTCACGTGGGCTAAATCGATGAATGTGAAGCTAAATTTCTTCAATCTAACCATCAAATCTGAGTTCACGTGGGCTAAATCGATGAATGTGAAGCTAAATTTCTTCAATCTAACCATCAAATCTGAGTTCACGTGGGCTAAATCGATGAATGTGAAGCTAAATTTCTTCAATCTAACCATCAAATCTGAGTTCACGTGGGCTAAATCGATGAATGTGAAGCTAAATTTCTTCAATCTAACCATCAAATCTGAGTTCACGTGGGCTAAATCGATGAATGTGAAGCTAAATTTCTTCAATCTAACCATCAAATCTGAGTTCACGTGGGCTAAATCGATGAATGTGAAGCTAAATTTCTTCAATCTAACCATCAAATCTGAGTTCACGTGGGCTAAATCGATGAATGTGAAGCTAAATTCTTCAATCTAACCATCAAATCTGAGTTCACGTGGGCTAAATCGATGAATGTGAAGCTAAATTTCTTCAATCTAACCATCAAATCTGAGTTCACGTGGGCTAAATCGATGAATGTGAAGCTAAATTTCTTCAATCTAACCATCAAATCTGAGTTCACGTGGGCTAAATCGATGAATGTGAAGCTAAATTTCTTCAATCTAACCATCAAATCTGAGTTCACGTGGGCTAAATCGATGAATGTGAAGCTAAATTTCTTCAATCTAACCATCAAATCTGAGTTCACGTGGGCTAAATCGATGAATGTGAAGCTAAATTTCTTCAATCTAACCATCAAATCTGAGTTCACGTGGGCTAAATCGATGAATGTGAAGCTAAATTTCTTCAATCTAACCATCAAATCTGAGTTCACGTGGGCTAAATCGATGAATGTGAAGCTAAATTTCTTCAATCTAACCATCAAATCTGAGTTCACGTGGGCTAAATCGATGAATGTGAAGCTAAATTTCTTCAATCTAACCATCAAATCTGAGTTCACGTGGGCTAAATCGATGAATGTGAAGCTAAATTTCTTCAATCTAACCATCAAATCTGAGTTCACGTGGGCTAAATCGATGAATGTGAAGCTAAATTTCTTCAATCTAACCATCAAATCTGAGTTCACGTGGGCTAAATCGATGAATGTGAAGCTAAATTTCTTCAATCTAACCATCAAATCTGAGTTCACGTGGGCTAAATCGATGAATGTGAAGCTAAATTTCTTCAATCTAACCATCAAATCTGAGTTCACGTGGGCTAAATCGATGAATGTGAAGCTAAATTTCTTCAATCTAACCATCAAATCTGAGTTCACGTGGGCTAAATCGATGAATGTGAAGCTAAATTTCTTCAATCTAACCATCAAATCTGAGTTCACGTGGGCTAAATCGACGAATGTGAAGCTAAATTTCTTCAATCTAACCATCAAATCTGAGTTCACGTGGGCTAAATCGATGAATGTGAAGCTAAATTTCTTCAATCTAACCATCAAATCTGAGTTCACGTGGGCTAAATCGATGAATGTGAAGCTAAATTTCTTCAATCTAACCATCAAATCTGAGTTCACGTGGGCTAAATCGATGAATGTGAAGCTAAATTTCTTCAATCTAACCATCAAATCTGAGTTCACGTGGGCTAAATCGATGAATGTGAAGCTAAATTTCTTCAATCTAACCATCAAATCTGAGTTCACGTGGGCTAAATCGATGAATGTGAAGCTAAATTTCTTCAATCTAACCATCAAATCTGAGTTCACGTGGGCTAAATCGACGAATGTGAAGCTAAATTTCTTCAATCTAACCATCAAATCTGAGTTCACGTGGGCTAAATCGATGAATGTGAAGCTAAATTTCTTCAATCTAACCATCAAATCTGAGTTCACGTGGGCTAAATCGATGAATGTGAAGCTAAATTTCTTCAATCTAACCATCAAATCTGAGTTCACGTGGGCTAAATCGATGAATGTGAAGCTAAATTTCTTCAATCTAACCATCAAATCTGAGTTCACGTGGGCTAAATCGATGAATGTGAAGCTAAATTTCTTCAATCTAACCATCAAATCTGAGTTCACGTGGGCTAAATCGATGAATGTGAAGCTAAATTTCTTCAATCTAACCATCAAATCTGAGTTCACGTGGGCTAAATCGATGAATGTGAAGCTAAATTTCTTCAATCTAACCATCAAATCTGAGTTCACGTGGGCTAAATCGATGAATGTGAAGCTAAATTTCTTCAATCTAACCATCAAATCTGAGTTCACGTGGGCTAAATCGATGAATGTGAAGCTAAATTTCTTCAATCTAACCATCAAATCTGAGTTCACGTGGGCTAAATCGATGAATGTGAAGCTAAATTTCTTCAATCTAACCATCAAATCTGAGTTCACGTGGGCTAAATCGATGAATGTGAAGCTAAATTTCTTCAATCTAACCATCAAATCTGAGTTCACGTGGGCTAAATCGATGAATGTGAAGCTAAATTTCTTCAATCTAACCATCAAATCTGAGTTCACGTGGGCTAAATCGATGAATGTGAAGCTAAATTTCTTCAATCTAACCATCAAATCTGAGTTCACGTGGGCTAAATCGATGAATGTGAAGCTAAATTTCTTCAATCTAACCATCAAATCTGAGTTCACGTGGGCTAAATCGATGAATGTGAAGCTAAATTTCTTCAATCTAACCATCAAATCTGAGTTCACGTGGGCTAAATCGATGAATGTGAAGCTAAATTTCTTCAATCTAACCATCAAATCTGAGTTCACGTGGGCTAAATCGATGAATGTGAAGCTAAATTTCTTCAATCTAACCATCAAATCTGAGTTCACGTGGGCTAAATCGATGAATGTGAAGCTAAATTTCTTCAATCTAACCATCAAATCTGAGTTCACGTGGGCTAAATCGATGAATGTGAAGCTAAATTTCTTCAATCTAACCATCAAATCTGAGTTCACGTGGGCTAAATCGATGAATGTGAAGCTAAATTTCTTCAATCTAACCATCAAATCTGAGTTCACGTGGGCTAAATCGATGAATGTGAAGCTAAATTCTTCAATCTAACCATCAAATCTGAGTTCACGTGGGCTAAATCGATGAATGTGAAGCTAAATTTCTTCAATCTAACCATCAAATCTGAGTTCACGTGGGCTAAATCGATGAATGTGAAGCTAAATTTCTTCAATCTAACCATCAAATCTGAGTTCACGTGGGCTAAATCGATGAATGTGAAGCTAAATTTCTTCAATCTAACCATCAAATCTGAGTTCACGTGGGCTAAATCGATGAATGTGAAGCTAAATTTCTTCAATCTAACCATCAAATCTGAGTTCACGTGGGCTAAATCGATGAATGTGAAGCTAAATTTCTTCAATCTAACCATCAAATCTGAGTTCACGTGGGCTAAATCGATGAATGTGAAGCTAAATTTCTTCAATCTAACCATCAAATCTGAGTTCACGTGGGCTAAATCGATGAATGTGAAGCTAAATTTCTTCAATCTAACCATCAAATCTGAGTTCACGTGGGCTAAATCGATGAATGTGAAGCTAAATTTCTTCAATCTAACCATCAAATCTGAGTTCACGTGGGCTAAATCGATGAATGTGAAGCTAAATTTCTTCAATCTAACCATCAAATCTGAGTTCACGTGGGCTAAATCGATGAATGTGAAGCTAAATTTCTTCAATCTAACCATCAAATCTGAGTTCACGTGGGCTAAATCGATGAATGTGAAGCTAAATTTCTTCAATCTAACCATCAAATCTGAGTTCACGTGGGCTAAATCGATGAATGTGAAGCTAAATTTCTTCAATCTAACCATCAAATCTGAGTTCACGTGGGCTAAATCGATGAATGTGAAGCTAAATTTCTTCAATCTAACCATCAAATCTGAGTTCACGTGGGCTAAATCGATGAATGTGAAGCTAAATTTCTTCAATCTAACCATCAAATCTGAGTTCACGTGGGCTAAATCGATGAATGTGAAGCTAAATTTCTTCAATCTAACCATCAAATCTGAGTTCACGTGGGCTAAATCGATGAATGTGAAGCTAAATTTCTTCAATCTAACCATCAAATCTGAGTTCACGTGGGCTAAATCGATGAATGTGAAGCTAAATTTCTTCAATCTAACCATCAAATCTGAGTTCACGTGGGCTAAATCGATGAATGTGAAGCTAAATTTCTTCAATCTAACCATCAAATCTGAGTTCACGTGGGCTAAATCGATGAATGTGAAGCTAAATTTCTTCAATCTAACCATCAAATCTGAGTTCACGTGGGCTAAATCGATGAATGTGAAGCTAAATTTCTTCAATCTAACCATCAAATCTGAGTTCACGTGGGCTAAATCGATGAATGTGAAGCTAAATTTCTTCAATCTAACCATCAAATCTGAGTTCACGTGGGCTAAATCGATGAATGTGAAGCTAAATTTCTTCAATCTAACCATCAAATCTGAGTTCACGTGGGCTAAATCGACGAATGTGAAGCTAAATTTCTTCAATCTAACCATCAAATCTGAGTTCACGTGGGCTAAATCGATGAATGTGAAGCTAAATTTCTTCAATCTAACCATCAAATCTGAGTTCACGTGGGCTAAATCGATGAATGTGAAGCTAAATTTCTTCAATCTAACCATCAAATCTGAGTTCACGTGGGCTAAATCGATGAATGTGAAGCTAAATTTCTTCAATCTAACCATCAAATCTGAGTTCACGTGGGCTAAATCGATGAATGTGAAGCTAAATTTCTTCAATCTAACCATCAAATCTGAGTTCACGTGGGCTAAATCGATGAATGTGAAGCTAAATTCTTCAATCTAACCATCAAATCTGAGTTCACGTGGGCTAAATCGATGAATGTGAAGCTAAATTTCTTCAATCTAACCATCAAATCTGAGTTCACGTGGGCTAAATCGATGAATGTGAAGCTAAATTTCTTCAATCTAACCATCAAATCTGAGTTCACGTGGGCTAAATCGATGAATGTGAAGCTAAATTTCTTCAATCTAACCATCAAATCTGAGTTCACGTGGGCTAAATCGATGAATGTGAAGCTAAATTTCTTCAATCTAACCATCAAATCTGAGTTCACGTGGGCTAAATCGATGAATGTGAAGCTAAATTTCTTCAATCTAACCATCAAATCTGAGTTCACGTGGGCTAAATCGATGAATGTGAAGCTAAATTTCTTCAATCTAACCATCAAATCTGAGTTCACGTGGGCTAAATCGATGAATGTGAAGCTAAATTTCTTCAATCTAACCATCAAATCTGAGTTCACGTGGGCTAAATCGATGAATGTGAAGCTAAATTTCTTCAATCTAACCATCAAATCTGAGTTCACGTGGGCTAAATCGATGAATGTGAAGCTAAATTTCTTCAATCTAACCATCAAATCTGAGTTCACGTGGGCTAAATCGATGAATGTGAAGCTAAATTCTTCAATCTAACCATCAAATCTGAGTTCACGTGGGCTAAATCGATGAATGTGAAGCTAAATTTCTTCAATCTAACCATCAAATCTGAGTTCACGTGGGCTAAATCGATGAATGTGAAGCTAAATTTCTTCAATCTAACCATCAAATCTGAGTTCACGTGGGCTAAATCGATGAATGTGAAGCTAAATTTCTTCAATCTAACCATCAAATCTGAGTTCACGTGGGCTAAATCGATGAATGTGAAGCTAAATTTCTTCAATCTAACCATCAAATCTGAGTTCACGTGGGCTAAATCGATGAATGTGAAGCTAAATTTCTTCAATCTAACCATCAAATCTGAGTTCACGTGGGCTAAATCGATGAATGTGAAGCTAAATTTCTTCAATCTAACCATCAAATCTGAGTTCACGTGGGCTAAATCGATGAATGTGAAGCTAAATTTCTTCAATCTAACCATCAAATCTGAGTTCACGTGGGCTAAATCGATGAATGTGAAGCTAAATTCTTCAATCTAACCATCAAATCTGAGTTCACGTGGGCTAAATCGATGAATGTGAAGCTAAATTTCTTCAATCTAACCATCAAATCTGAGTTCACGTGGGCTAAATCGATGAATGTGAAGCTAAATTTCTTCAATCTAACCATCAAATCTGAGTTCACGTGGGCTAAATCGATGAATGTGAAGCTAAATTTCTTCAATCTAACCATCAAATCTGAGTTCACGTGGGCTAAATCGATGAATGTGAAGCTAAATTTCTTCAATCTAACCATCAAATCTGAGTTCACGTGGGCTAAATCGATGAATGTGAAGCTAAATTTCTTCAATCTAACCATCAAATCTGAGTTCACGTGGGCTAAATCGATGAATGTGAAGCTAAATTTCTTCAATCTAACCATCAAATCTGAGTTCACGTGGGCTAAATCGAGGAATGTGAAGCTAAATTTCTTCAATCTAACCATCAAATCTGAGTTCACGTGGGCTAAATCGACGAATGTGAAGCTAAATTTCTTCAATCTAACCATCAAATCTGAGTTCACGTGGGCTAAATCGATGAATGTGAAGCTAAATTTCTTCAATCTAACCATCAAATCTGAGTTCACGTGGGCTAAATCGACGAATGTGAAGCTAAATTTCTTCAATCTAACCATCAAATCTGAGTTCACGTGGGCTAAATCGACGAATGTGAAGCTAAATTTCTTCAATCTAACCATCAAATCTGAGTTCACGTGGGCTAAATCGATGAATGTGAAGCTAAATTTCTTCAATCTAACCATCAAATCTGAGTTCACGTGGGCTAAATCGATGAATGTGAAGCTAAATTTCTTCAATCTAACCATCAAATCTGAGTTCACGTGGGCTAAATCGATGAATGTGAAGCTAAATTTCTTCAATCTAACCATCAAATCTGAGTTCACGTGGGCTAAATCGATGAATGTGAAGCTAAATTTCTTCAATCTAACCATCAAATCTGAGTTCACGTGGGCTAAATCGATGAATGTGAAGCTAAATTTCTTCAATCTAACCATCAAATCTGAGTTCACGTGGGCTAAATCGATGAATGTGAAGCTAAATTTCTTCAATCTAACCATCAAATCTGAGTTCACGTGGGCTAAATCGATGAATGTGAAGCTAAATTTCTTCAATCTAACCATCAAATCTGAGTTCACGTGGGCTAAATCGATGAATGTGAAGCTAAATTTCTTCAATCTAACCATCAAATCTGAGTTCACGTGGGCTAAATCGATGAATGTGAAGCTAAATTTCTTCAATCTAACCATCAAATCTGAGTTCACGTGGGCTAAATCGATGAATGTGAAGCTAAATTTCTTCAATCTAACCATCAAATCTGAGTTCACGTGGGCTAAATCGATGAATGTGAAGCTAAATTTCTTCAATCTAACCATCAAATCTGAGTTCACGTGGGCTAAATCGATGAATGTGAAGCTAAATTTCTTCAATCTAACCATCAAATCTGAGTTCACGTGGGCTAAATCGATGAATGTGAAGCTAAATTTCTTCAATCTAACCATCAAATCTGAGTTCACGTGGGCTAAATCGATGAATGTGAAGCTAAATTTCTTCAATCTAACCATCAAATCTGAGTTCACGTGGGCTAAATCGATGAATGTGAAGCTAAATTTCTTCAATCTAACCATCAAATCTGAGTTCACGTGGGCTAAATCGATGAATGTGAAGCTAAATTTCTTCAATCTAACCATCAAATCTGAGTTCACGTGGGCTAAATCGATGAATGTGAAGCTAAATTTCTTCAATCTAACCATCAAATCTGAGTTCACGTGGGCTAAATCGATGAATGTGAAGCTAAATTTCTTCAATCTAACCATCAAATCTGAGTTCACGTGGGCTAAATCGATGAATGTGAAGCTAAATTTCTTCAATCTAACCATCAAATCTGAGTTCACGTGGGCTAAATCGATGAATGTGAAGCTAAATTTCTTCAATCTAACCATCAAATCTGAGTTCACGTGGGCTAAATCGATGAATGTGAAGCTAAATTTCTTCAATCTAACCATCAAATCTGAGTTCACGTGGGCTAAATCGATGAATGTGAAGCTAAATTTCTTCAATCTAACCATCAAATCTGAGTTCACGTGGGCTAAATCGATGAATGTGAAGCTAAATTCTTCAATCTAACCATCAAATCTGAGTTCACGTGGGCTAAATCGATGAATGTGAAGCTAAATTTCTTCAATCTAACCATCAAATCTGAGTTCACGTGGGCTAAATCGATGAATGTGAAGCTAAATTTTCAATCTAACCATCAAATCTGAGTTCACGTGGGCTAAATCGAGAATGTGAAGCTAAATTCTTCAATCTAACCATCAAATCTGAGTTCACGTGGGCTAAATCGATGAATGTGAAGCTAAATTTCTTCAATCTAACCATCAAATCTGAGTTCACGTGGGCTAAATCGACGAATGTGAAGCTAAATTCTTCAATCTAACCATCAAATCTGAGTTCACGTGGGCTAAATCGAGAATGTGAAGCTAAATTTCTTCAATCTAACCATCAAATCTGAGTTCACGTGGGCTAAATCGATGAATGTGAAGCTAAATTTCTTCAATCTAACCATCAAATCTGAGTTCACGTGGGCTAAATCGATGAATGTGAAGCTAAATTTCTTCAATCTAACCATCAAATCTGAGTTCACGTGGGCTAAATCGATGAATGTGAAGCTAAATTTCTTCAATCTAACCATCAAATCTGAGTTCACGTGGGCTAAATCGATGAATGTGAAGCTAAATTTCTTCAATCTAACCATCAAATCTGAGTTCACGTGGGCTAAATCGATGAATGTGAAGCTAAATTTCTTCAATCTAACCATCAAATCTGAGTTCACGTGGGCTAAATCGATGAATGTGAAGCTAAATTCTTCAATCTAACCATCAAATCTGAGTTCACGTGGGCTAAATCGATGAATGTGAAGCTAAATTTCTTCAATCTAACCATCAAATCTGAGTTCACGTGGGCTAAATCGAATGTGAAGCTAAATTTCTTCAATCTAACCATCAAATCTGAGTTCACGTGGGCTAAATCGATGAATGTGAAGCTAAATTTCTTCAATCTAACCATCAAATCTGAGTTCACGTGGGCTAAATCGATGAATGTGAAGCTAAATTTCTTCAATCTAACCATCAAATCTGAGTTCACGTGGGCTAAATCGAGAATGTGAAGCTAAATTCTTCAATCTAACCATCAAATCTGAGTTCACGTGGGCTAAATCGATGAATGTGAAGCTAAATTTCTTCAATCTAACCATCAAATCTGAGTTCACGTGGGCTAAATCGATGAATGTGAAGCTAAATTTCTTCAATCTAACCATCAAATCTGAGTTCACGTGGGCTAAATCGATGAATGAAGCTAAATTTCTTCAATCTAACCATCAAATCTGAGTTCACGTGGGCTAAATCGAAATGTGAAGCTAAATTCTTCAATCTAACCATCAAATCTGAGTTCACGTGGGCTAAATCGATGAATGTGAAGCTAAATTTCTTCAATCTAACCATCAAATCTGAGTTCACGTGGCTAAATCGATGAATGTGAAGCTAAATTCTTCAATCTAACCATCAAATCTGAGTTCACGTGGGCTAAATCGACGAATGTGAAGCTAAATTTCTTCAATCTAACCATCAAATCTGAGTTCACGTGGGCTAAATCGATGAATGTGAAGCTAAATTTCTTCAATCTAACCATCAAATCTGAGTTCACGTGGGCTAAATCGATGAATGTGAAGCTAAATTTCTTCAATCTAACCATCAAATCTGAGTTCACGGGGGCTAAATCGATGAATGTGAAGCTAAATTTCTTCAATCTAACCATCAAATCTGAGTTCACGTGGGCTAAATCGATGAATGTGAAGCTAAATTTCTTCAATCTAACCATCAAATCTGAGTTCACGTGGGCTAAATCGATGAATGTGAAGCTAAATTTCTTCAATCCAACCATCAAATCTGAGTTCACGTGGGCTAAATCGATGAATGTGAAGCTAAATTTCTTCAATCTAACCATCAAATCTGAGTTCACGTGGGCTAAATCGATGAATGTGAAGCTAAATTTCTTCAATCTAACCATCAAATCTGAGTTCACGTGGGCTAAATCGAGAATGTGAAGCTAAATTTCTTCAATCTAACCATCAAATCTGAGTTCACGTGGGCTAAATCGATGAATGTGAAGCTAAATTTCTTCAATCTAACCATCAAATCTGAGTTCACGTGGGCTAAATCGATGAATGTGAAGCTAAATTTCTTCAATCTAACCATCAAATCTGAGTTCACGTGGGCTAAATCGACGAATGTGAAGCTAAATTTCTTCAATCTAACCATCAAATCTGAGTTCACGTGGGCTAAATCGACGAATGTGAAGCTAAATTTCTTCAATCTAACCATCAAATCTGAGTTCACGTGGGCTAAATCGAGGAATGTGAAGCTAAATTTCTTCAATCTAACCATCAAATCTGAGTTCACGTGGGCTAAATCGACGAATGTGAAGCTAAATCTTCAATCTAACCATCAAATCTGAGTTCACGTGGGCTAAATCGATGAATGTGAAGCTAAATTTCTTCAATCTAACCATCAAATCTGAGTTCACGTGGGCTAAATCGATGAATGTGAAGCTAAATTTCTTCAATCTAACCATCAAATCTGAGTTCACGTGGGCTAAATCGATGAATGTGAAGCTAAATTTCTTCAATCTAACCATCAAATCTGAGTTCACGTGGGCTAAATCGAGAATGTGAAGCTAAATTTCTTCAATCTAACCATCAAATCTGAGTTCACGTGGGCTAAATCGATGAATGTGAAGCTAAATTTCTTCAATCTAACCATCAAATCTGAGTTCACGTGGGCTAAATCGATGAATGTGAAGCTAAATTCTTCAATCTAACCATCAAATCTGAGTTCACGTGGGCTAAATCGACGAATGTGAAGCTAAATTCTCTTCAATCTAACCATCAAATCTGAGTTCACGTGGGCTAAATCGAAATGTGAAGCTAAATTTCTTCAATCTAACCATCAAATCTGAGTTCACGTGGGCTAAATCGACGAATGTGAAGCTAAATTTTCAATCTAACCATCAAATCTGAGTTCACGTGGGCTAAATCGATGAATGTGAAGCTAAATTTCTTCAATCTAACCATCAAATCTGAGTTCACGTGGGCTAAATCGAGAATGTGAAGCTAAATTCTTCAATCTAACCATCAAATCTGAGTTCACGTGGGCTAAATCGATGAATGTGAAGCTAAATTTCTTCAATCTAACCATCAAATCTGAGTTCACGTGGGCTAAATCGATGAATGTGAAGCTAAATTTCTTCAATCTAACCATCAAATCTGAGTTCACGTGGGCTAAATCGATGAATGTGAAGCTAAATTTCTTCAATCTAACCATCAAATGAGTTCACGTGGGCTAAATCGATGAATGTGAAGCTAAATTTTCAATCTAACCATCAAATCTGAGTTCACGTGGGCTAAATCGATGAATGTGAAGCTAAATTTCTTCAATCTAACCATCAAATCTGAGTTCACGTGGGCTAAATCGATGAATGTGAAGCTAAATCTTCATCTAACCATCAAATCTGAGTTCACGTGGGCTAAATCGACGAATGTGAAGCTAAATTTCTTCAATCTAACCATCAAATCTGAGTTCACGTGGGCTAAATCGATGAATGTGAAGCTAAATTTCTTCAATCTAACCATCAAAATCTGAGTTCACGTGGGCTAAATCGATGAATGTGAAGCTAAATTCTTCAATCTAACCATCAAATCTGAGTTCACGTGGGCTAAATCGATGAATGTGAAGCTAAATTTCTTCAATCTAACCATCAAATCTGAGTTCACGTGGGCTAAATCGACGAATGTGAAGCTAAATTTCTTCAATCTAACCATCAAATCTGAGTTCACGTGGGCTAAATCGATGAATGTGAAGCTAAATTTTTCAATCTAACCATCAAATCTGAGTTCACGTGGGCTAAATCGAGAATGTGAAGCTAAATTTCTTCAATTAACCATCAAATCTGAGTTCACGGGGCTAAATCGATGAATGTGAAGCTAAATTTCTTCAATCTAACCATCAAATCTGAGTTCAACGTGGGCTAATCGACGATCTAAGCTAACTTTTTCAATCTGACCATCAAATCTGAGTTCACGTGGCAAATCGAGGAATGTGAAGCTAAATTCCAATCTAACCATCAAATCTGAGTTCACGTGGGCTAATCGATGAATGTGAAGCTAAATCTTTCAATCTGATCTAACCATCAATCTGAGTTCAGTGGGCTAATCGATGAATGTGAAGCTAAATTTCTTCAATCTAACCATCAATCTGAGTTCAAGTGGGCTA
>CM010317.1:0-33243 GCA_001923025.3 Taenia multiceps
TGGTGGTGGTCGTGGCATGGGAGGAAGCGCCACCACTCCTATTGACTGCATATGTCAGCATCAGGCCTGTTCAAGGATATAGGTGCAGTGATGTCGCGATGACTATCGCGGTGTTTCGAACGCCACCTACCGCCTGTGCATTGGCACTACCCAGTACCGGGGATTTATCAGGTGCAATGTGGTGCAGTGTGATGCAGGAAGAGTCTGGCAACAGTAAGTACATCCGCGCGTGGAAGTAGGCTTGTGTCTGAAGGGAGTGGCAAGGAGTAGGGCATTGGCACTACCTGAGTATGCACACAAAAGCTTAAGTTTTGAGTGTGGCGCTGGATTAAGTAGGTTCCATGCTAGTATGAAGTCCTTTCTCCTGACCATATGTGAAAATCCCAACCGGAAGTCGCGTGAGAAACTGGGTCACGCACGCTGATGACCTGACTTTAAGCCAAAGTGCCCGACGCAATGGTTGTTTTGGTAAAGGGTTTGGGTTAACACAGGGCTTACTTGACCATTCCACAACAATCGACAGGCGTTCACGAAGGATGGTCCGGGGTCGGTTCACAGCAAAATACTAAAATGAATTCCGACCTGTTCTAGCATGTTTATCAGACAAATCATGATTTACCGTTCAGAGTCATAAATTAAGCAATGTACGCGGAAGAAAATGCATTTTAAAACACGAAGTAGTATGAAACAATTGCAATTGATGATAAATAAATATTGGTAAACCATCTATAAGGGTGCGATGTGGAATGAAGTTCTGATCACTAGTTCCTCTTCGGACAATTGACCCCGTGTAAAATGGAAGTAGCAGTGGCGCCTGCCTAAAAATCAAATTTACTCTCTCTTTTATCACAGTTGCGCCTGAAGCAGTTGCTAATGCATCTAAAGCGCTTTCCGTTTCCTACCAATTAACACTGTCACAGAACCGACTGTACATTCCTCGTATTGTGCTCATTTTGACCTCTGCATGGACACCATGCTTCTTTCATTGCTACTCACCTACTTGGGTCTTTCTTTCTAATGCCTCATCCTATTCAAAGCCATTTCAAAGCGAGATACCATTCACGTTGAGAAAGTGCACACGTATTCTCATCCCATAGATGGGACGAACTCGCTCTTTTACTACTGGATGGAAACAATGGGTTAGTGCATTCGCCTGTGCCACGCTCCTTGTTGAATGGATTTGCTAGCCAATTGCCCATCAGCGTGTACCAAGGACTCCATCCTCGTTGATGATATCTTTGTTACACCTAGGTACACGTGCGTTAGTCTGCTATTTTGTGTTGAACACGTGCCAGTGCCTGCAAGCAAACGCTATCTCTATCTGCCCAATGAAATGGCTGTTATCTGGAAGTAGAGAATGCTACTCGCATTCAGGGTGCGCATGCCCTTCGAGAACCGATGGCATCCATCCGAAACGAGTTTATCACCTAATGAGCACATTTAAGCAAGCATGCATGGCATCTAGTCAATGAAGATGGTCACTTTTTGTTTGTAAACCAACGACACTACAGAATCAAACCATACCCGTTCAATCCAAGTGTGACAAAACACGCAGAAAACTAATGGCAGGTAAGAATCACCACTGAAATCCTATCCACCCCACACATCGCAACCCCCCTCCCACAATGGATTGTCTTCACCAATGGTGCTTCCAATACATATGAACCTATAGCACAACTGCGGTTTTAATGTCCGGTAGAAATCGCTGACTGATTGTGACATTTGCAGTAACTCCAAAAGTAGGCGTTGTTACTGATACCGCGGTGGTGCACCGTGTTAAGATCAAGAAGGGCAACAAGCCAATTTGGCAATCGTTGCATATTATCTTGCAGTTCTAAGTCATACTTTTGCAAAGAACAAGGCCAACTTTATTTGCACTCACCACATCAAAGGGCGTCAAGCTTAGGTGGAGTAGCAGTGCACCCAAATGGGGGTACTACTGCAGCACATTGGTGCAGCCTAAGTAGCTCACATTTTGACGTTTAGTCAATTTGGCGAATACACAGGTTTGCAATGGAAAGTTCTATGAGACGTCTGCTGCGCTGCTTCGATAGGAAGTGCCGCACCACCGCACTTTGGGCTGACATTTACGAGCTTAAATGATTAGTTGATCAGTTGTGATGAAAGAAGCATAGCAATCATGTCGCCTAGTGAAGCGATGCATGAGTCTATGCAGACATGCAATCGTCATCGCGATAGGTAGTTTGAAGCAAATAGATGCCTGTTTATCACTGTACATTGTCCATTGTAGTTGCCTGTAAGTGAAGAGTGATGTGCTTCATGTCAAGAAGATTGCTGTAGATCATTGTTCGATTCCTAAGACGTCAACCTAGACTCGGTGGAGGAAGGGGATAAATGGAAAATCCGCAATTATTGAGTTTATGCCAAGAAAGGGAAGGCGTCTGCCAAGCTTAGGAATTCCTCCGCCATTGTATCAACGAGTTACCAAAGTCATCCTCATTGTACGGAACACCCAGCCCAGTTGAGTGCAAATCAAAATGTCTCGTCGTGACTATAATAAACGACGCGGACCTTTGATGGTTTCCGGTCCTAGTTTTCAACGTGCATAGGCGAGGTGTGCATTATCGCCCTAGAGGTAACAGGGATATTGCCATTGTTGATCCCTATATTGTTAGAAATCACGTTATAGTTTGTTTCAGTAACCAAGTAGGCACCCAAATGGTGACTCGATGATGATGACCACAGCAGTGTTTGGGAGATGACAATACCAGTTGACGCCTAAATCCAAGTTATGATTAGGGCATCATGCCACGAAGTTCACAACACACCAAACTATTTTGCTTTCACATCACAATTCAATGATGGACTCGATGTCTGCACACGAAATTATCATTCAGACACTACAAACTAAGATGCCTGCATGAGTGGAAACACAAAAAACTATAGTATCACGGATTTTGAGCGATAAGCATATATTTATAAGGGCGAAACTCGTAATGATCTTAAATTGAACTCAAGCGGTCCCAATTCTGCCTGAATGAATGCGTGATGTAGGATGACTTCTGTCGGTGTCATCAAACCATATGGTCGATAGACCACAATGGCCAAGAAAGAGAGGAGAAAGCTTATCAGCTGGCCACGAATTGTGCAAACATCCCGATAAAGGGCAAATAAGGATGCCAAGGGGAACAGACTTTAAACCAGTCTCTTCTCATTGCATTGTGCAAACAGAAACCAATCTGCCAGAAGCAAGTTTTTCTAAGCGTAGTCTAATCTGAATTGAGCATGTGTAGTTAGCACACCATCGTTCACACACATAAGGCAATCAAACCCAACTCCACTTAAAAGGGTCTACCCAGAACCCTACATGCCATCTGCTACAGCAAAAGTGGTGATTCAAATTTCGTGTATCAGTTTATGCATGCATGACACACAGCCAGTCCCTCAGCCAAAGGTGACTGTGCACTCGAGCAAAACCACCGAGTAAGAAAGCGATGAGAGCGGTCACTTGAATTCTGCTGTTTCAACCCTCGAATGCACATAGGGAATTTCGCACAGGTTTACAGCGTCGAAAGGCGTTTATTCACCTGTTAGATCTGAAGACGTGCTCCCGTGCTATAAGCTCACGCATATGGAGAGGGCTGTGGCAGCCTTTTTACTCTGACTCGACAAGTCTGACTGAAAGTAAATCGATCTGGGTGAACGCACAATAGGCAGAGAGAACTCACCGAAGAGGGAAGCACGACCAGCCCAAAGTGAGCATAAAGTTGTATGCCAGAAACATGAGGTCAAGCACTGTGGTAATGAATTGGTTGAAGGCGTGACAATGCGATTGCAATTTGTGAATTAAACGTTGCTTACGTGAGCCCATACTAAAGAAAGATGTACCTGGAATATGAGATTTTTGGCTGCTAGCGAGGATCATAGGTGATTCAGTGCTAGAATCGGCCTTCCTCTAGCCTTCAAGCCCTTTAGCACAATTAGAAAATGACTAGCTCACATGGAACATCATTCAGGTGTCAAATATGCAGAAACATCACAACTCTATCAATGCTGATTGCTCCAAGGACCTGTTGCAGCTCTTGGAAACTCACAATGCGGGTGCGTTCGATTATGCGCCTTATGAGGTGTGGATATACGTCAGCATCTCTACAACACACCTTCCAATGTGCAGCTCTAATTATGAGACTTACATAAAAGCATGCGTGTGAAACCTAATTAAATGGGGTCTAGATCGACCCCTTTCCCATAAGCTGCCTAAGCTTTCCTCTTCCAAAGGCACCAGTTAAAGGTTTCAATGTATTCTACCTCTCCCAGTAGATTGTTTGAGCAATTTGCATGCGTTGGGGTGAGGTGGCAGTGGGGCAGATTTTGAGTATCGTGCAGTAGATGCGCATGCAAGATAAAAGCGTTGAAGCCAATGTCCGGATGCAAAACAACTGAAAGACCATAAATGGCGCTTGCTTACAATTCGGATTTTTAGGTGCAGTCATCTGAATTCCCATCATAGAAATATTGACATCTCGCTACTCTTTGTGAGGGTCGTCCCACATTATCACCAAACTCATTTGCTTTGTGACCAACCAAAAGCCGTTAGCAGCCAAGTAAGGCTGGTTTGACTTTGGCAGACACTTCTAATTGCTCCATAGGTTGCGCAACAAAGCTTAAGAGGACTTCTGATCAAATCAAAGTTATTTTATTAAAAGTACGACCTTAGTAATTAGTATAAGGTGTGTATATTACGCCATCTTTCAACATTGATGCGTAAACCTCAAAGGCACAGGTCTGGGTATACTTAGTAACCCATGCTTTGCCTCCAGTTGTGCAGAAATGAATTTGCTTGTTGTGGTTATCCAGACCTTGCATGGTGTATCGCTCCTAGGAAATTATCAGTAAGCTGTGCAGACAACAAGTCTTCTCCCTCATAGGTACACCGGCAACTGTCTCTTGGGACGTATACTGGAGCCATTCCCAGACATCCATGCAGTCAGGCAGTCAGACATGTAGCGGTCAAGCAAGCGAGAGAGACACCCACAGAGCCGAGTAATTAGGCAGACAATGAAGGTGGACAAGGCAGAGTAGGAGTTGGGAGTGGTAGTTGGAGAAAGGATGAGGAATGAATCGGAATGATGCGCTCCTATCCTCCTCTTCCTCACCCTCCTCTTCTCATGTCTTCCTCCAAAATCGTGGTCGTTTAATTGCTTTTCAACTGTCAATTTCGGAAACAGTCACTTGAGTTGCCATACCGCTACATGCAGATTTTGCACTTAAAAGAAGTGGTGAGGAGGACGACAGAATCCCTTCTATCCATAGTGTTGGATGTTCTGAAACGTTGAGTGGGAATAAGCTTTGAACTAGTTCCAAGGTCTCTTTGCTCAAGGCCACAATTTACAAAGCCTCGTTGCCTGGAAGGCAAGCTTCAAGACAGCACCCTACCAGTCGATCGATATGCACCTCCGCGAGCGAGCAGCTGATACCGTCCGGGTTCAATCAACACTTTAATGCACCAGTCAGCTGATCAGCTCTTTGAATACTCGCGATAAGGGAATGAAGCTGCATGGGAGAGGAAACTCCTTTCCTGGATCCCTGCAGTGCTTCAGGATCTCCAACCCCTTAACGATGACACCATGGCTGCAGTACCCACGCGATTCGATAACCTTCACTCATGGCTGTTGATGGCTCTTAAACGAATGAATGCAAACCACTTTCGCTCTTCGGCTGGCTTCAAAATATGTGAGCCCCCACATACAGGCATATCTGCCTTATCGACTATTTATGCTGCCGACCGCATTGGGTCGAAACGGTGAGTTCTGGTTATCGAAGATGCAGGTGGCTGGGCCATACGTCATCCGGTGGCAAGTCTCAATGCTTGTGCACATTTATTTTCATTCCTGAGAGCTTCTAGCTTATCAATGATGAGGAATGTCGCTTCTCAACACCATTTCAGGTATACTTCCACCCTCCATTATACTGACCATCCAGTTCTCATCTCCTCATTTTATTTCGTGTCAGGGATTCGAGTGTACCTCAAAGTGCTACCTTCAGGATGGTGCAGCTACTGCCGAGGAACATTCTGTTGAAGAGGTAGCTTCAGAGAATACTGGTGGTTAGACATGCAGAGTTTCTTAAGGAATAAAACATTCAGACCTCTGCGATGCCGACAATCCTCCTTCCTTCTTGAAACCACCTGTAGCTATCAGAAATCAGGGAAGTAGCCGCAGCAACGACACTTTTTTAGATGTTGCCTAGAGTTGACTAGTCTCAACTCTGCTTGTAAGACAGCAAATTACTCTGCCAGTGGGGTTTGAGACAACCGCAAAGTATTGGCAGAGTTCAATCCAACCTCTGCCCGAATCAATATGGCATAATGAGGTGACCGAGCCACCAACCACGTTGACGACGTGCACGACTTGATCGCTGCTCCAACAAAGTTCTTCTTGCCCTTATTCACGGTTCAAACTGAATTGCACGCGAAGTCGCGCAAATGCGCAGTTCTCCGAACTCCCAGTAGGCTCGATTTCAGCACAGACGCCTTTATTACCAATGAGCGGTGAAAAGGGCAGAGGCGCTCACGGGTGCATGGGTGTCCGATAACTGCACAAGTCACTGAGTAGTTTCAGTTGCGGCTACTGACTGCCTTGATGGGCTGACATTGACAACAGATTAAGTACTTGGAGATACTGGATTCCCCTGCACGTTACACCATGCAATCGAGGACCAAGTGAGTAAGGGTTGGATAGGAGTGGCAAAATGGAACCCTAAACGTCAAACTCCCTCATGCATGCCAAAGTGTAGAATGCTTAATTACCAGGAGATGGAACTCAAAAGGGCCATTTATCGGTCTGATTATTTACGCGCGTTACTGATGCGTTGCTGTGTACAGAAAAGGGCAAGCATGGCAATCAGGTTGGCTCTCCATTGGGACAATAACGGGATGGCGTGCAACAGTTAAGTTAACCAAAGCGTTCGCCTTGGAGCAGTTCATTGTTTCCACTTCTCACTAGCCTTTGGGGTATAGTCCTCCTCGCCTGAATCAAGACTTCCCTCCAGGCCAGACATGTGGCGCCGCCGCCATTGACACCAAAGCTGACTGGCGTGCTGAAGGTGCCGTTCTCTCTGATGGACACACCACTTCACTGTCTGAACTCGACACCCTTGAGGGCGAGGAAACCGAATGCAAACTGAGGGGCGAGCCTTCGAAGGCACCAATGCAAACAGCATGAAATGAAGTGCCACTGCCCGTACCACAAGCAACGATGCTAGACGAACTAGAAGTAGCCAGTGACTCATTCCATATCATCTTGATCTAAGATGCAAACACGTACACGTGAGCAGTGATGAGAGCAGTAAAAAGGAGCAGCCTCTGCTTCTGTCCTGGGCAAAGCTAATTCAAACCCATTTCGTTTGAGGCAAGTGGTTTCAGGATATTTGAAGCATTGAACAACCAGCAGGTCTGTCTGCCTACCCGTTAGTCTTTACTAACGCTGCTTGGGAAGTGAATTCACTTAATTTACCGACTGCGCTCACGATTGAGTGATTGATGTTTAGGAAATACGATTGCTGCAACTCAACAAGCGATCGCTTACATCATCAGTGACCAGTGGATCGCCGTTCTAGAGTGTCACGTGGCATACAGCTAGAAAGCATTAACGCAAGACCTGCCTGCCAGAATTGCGTTCAATCTCTTTAGAGTTACCCTGCATATCCCTATAAATAGGGTCTGGCGGTGGTCGCGTCTCCCGCCTCCTGATTGGTGCGTTGATACATCAAATTAAGCCTCCTGTATAAAGTGCTGTGCTTCGATTGCAACTAGCAGCGCATTCCGTTGCCAATTTGGATTCTCATCAACCCACATTCAAATGCCACTCCTTCATGCGCCAATTATTCCAATTCCTTCACCCGTACCACTCAATCCCCTTCAATAGCAAGTGGTTTGCCAAACAAGTTGGTTCGGCTGAAGGGCAGGCGTGCGTCTAACTGCAGCCCTAGTTACGGCGCAGCAACAAACCAATATAGCAATTCATTCACCTAAACTCCAACAAATATGGAGGCGTTTGCAACGAACAAAACATGGAGTAGATGTAGCTGCTCCATTGCTGGCGGGAAGACTGAAGTTGTGCGGTGAAGTCAACACGCGTATAACAGAACAATGCATTCAAGACAAGCACCATCTCACTTGACATACGTTCCACAGGGCAAAATTTCCAGTACCGCAGTAGCAACTGCACACATCACTCATTTTACAAGCGTGATGACACCGGTAACAACGACGTGGCAAATGCGGTCGCAGACGCACGTCCCAGGGCAGCAGCAGCTCTAATACGAGCGATGGCAAGATCACGGTTTCAGTCGAACAATCAACTCCTGAAATAACTGCTCGCCAGCAATCTTACCTCAAGTCATGAATGCACTCGTCACCACCACGTCGTGTGCATTTGAGAACGAAAACGATCTCATCTCTTTCGTGCACTGCATGGATGCTTTGCAATAAGGTTACCGCCTTGGTATCATTCACTGTCTCTATCCTAGCCACGTAAGACTACCACGGCATCCCAACCTCGAAGATAGCTTTGTTCCCTGCATCACATCGACCTCAGCAGCCGACAGCCTATCGCACTATCTCGAAACCATCAGTGCTGTCGTCCGCAAGACCAAATGGCAAGACGTGGAATTGCACGCACTTCGACATCAGGACGAGCCAAGTGAAGGCAGTCTGGAGGTAACCAATTCATCTGCAAATCACCACAAATACAAATGCGAGAGTGCTAATTAAAATACTAGTGCTTGGTTTAGAACTGTTGACTAGAACGCAGTGCATAACAAGGTGCAAAGAGTTAACAATAATTTTACTCTTAATTAAAGCAAGTCAAGCGTCATCCCCCGGTCCATCCTGCTTCTAAGAACGAGCCAGCTGCCCAAATGCCATTCAACTAAACAAAGTAATTGAGATGTCGGACTTGATGCCCTAATTTTGCATCACTACTACCACCACCACAACCACCACCACCACCACCACCACCACCACCACCACCACCACTACCAAAAGCAATCTTCACCATTGCCAAGCACCGATAAATGCCCACGTTCTGCACAAATGCCGCAATAAGAAGTGGAACAAGACTGCTGGGAATCTTGTCAGATTCCACTGAAAGGAGGGTGCTGGCCAGCGATCGTGAGGAGCACTCAATTTCCTCAGCTCTAAAAATGGGACCGGGGTGCACTTACCTACTGGAGGTTCTAGCCAAGGAGAAGAGGTACAATCCTCTGAGTTGTAGGAAACTAGGCCAGCGATCCACACTGTAGAGTAATAGCGTAGGAGAGGAGTCGAAGTCTTCAAATTCGTGAGGCAGTGCCCAACACCTCCCACTGGATGCACTTCAGCCTTTCCATTCACCAAAATCGAATAAGTCATCCATGGTGTCAGTGTCAAAGGGACCGGTTCAGCAAACAGCACTCGAACACTAGCAATATTTATCAGAAGAAGTCGAGGGTAACGCCTACGACAGCATCCCAAAGCATGGTATATTGCGTTCGCAATCAGTGCGTGTCTGCTAGACAGCAAAAACCTTGAGGACTACCCACACATTGTGTTGTTTTACCAACAAAGAGCTAAGATTAATGGTTCAAGCCGATTACATTTCCACTCAAATGCTTAGAGTAATGTTTTTGCCTCACATCAATTCTACTTTTCCCAAAACGAAAAATCATCTTGCCAATCATTTTGAGGTGTTGGAAGGAGGTCACGAATGCATTGCGTGACAAGCAAGCAGTTGTGATAGGGAGCATGAGCGCCTATTGCGGCGGAACAGCTTCAATCCAAAGGAGAATTGAGGTCAGGAAAACAAAAACGCATAAATGGGCAGGCAGGCAGGCAGGCAGGCAGGCAGGCAGGCAGGCAGGCAGGCAGGCAGGCAGGCAGGCAGGCAGGCAGGCAGGCAGGCAGGCAGGCAGGCAGGCAGGCAGGCAGGCAGGCAGGCAGGCAGGCCCCTCTCTAATTAAACCATCCCGAGAAAGAAGCGAAAATTGCATGTGCACCTAATCACTCCCAGTGGTGGCTCGTCCTTGCATTCTGCCGCGAGAGCTGCCAAACTCCAGAGCTGGATGCTATCGATTGAGAAAAACTGACAAGGGACAACCCAGACCCTCTGCATGCTACACGCCACCAGTCGCGAAGATCTAGCCTCGAATGGCAAGCAGCGAGGAGCGAATGCTCACTAAGGCAACGACGCATGTTCTGATGGCCTGGAAGCTGGTCTACTCATCGGAGGTACAGCAATGGAGCACCCGAGTGACCTCCTTAATTAAACATACATCAAACACGTTGCCTTTCCTCTAGCCTTCCTTCAGCCATGTCACCAGCTGTCGCAGTCATCAAGCTCAATCGAACCAGGAAGATGTCTTCCGTCATCGCCACAGATCCCTCCTGGTAGTTTAATTGGATCTGCAGTTTTACCCTCCATGCATCTGGGTTTGGGGGAGACAGAGACATGCGTTGGGCATCGTGAGCGTCCGTAGTTAGTCGTAGGAAGGCAGGCCCAAAGTCAACTGTCAGACTCCTGTCAAAACAACAGTCTCAAGATCACATCATCGACAAAGCAGACACGTACCACGATGGCTGCCAGTAAAATATCAACTGCAGCACCCACTCACCACCTCTTGCATCTTAGGTATCCATCAACCACAATCCGCCTGCCCTAACCCAGCAATGCACTCGATGCCACCAACTCGCTGGCGGCAGTTGGAATAGAAGCACAAAACCCGTACTTGCTGAAGTGCAAGTGCAATGGACCACAACTGGACAACCAGTAGTCTCACTCACTGCAGCACTCTATAAACGGCTACCTATTGGTGATTTCGATTAATCTGCAGTCCAGCTGCACAGCTGTGAGAAGTAGGGCACCACTTTGAGGCGTTCGAGAAAGACAACAGCCTGTGTTGTTAAGTTTATTCACACCATCTTATAAGTGGTCGCACAGCGTGGATTGCATCAAGTTGCCGCCGACGAAGACTTATTGTGTGCACACGATTGAGGATCAGCTTGGTATCACTTCAGCGAAACAATTGCAGGCTAAACATTTCAGAGAAATCAGCCGAACTAGACAAGAAACCCAACTGATGCCCAACACGTCACAACTCAATAGGCAAACTAAGGTGAGAGCAGCACACGACATCGAGGCGATTTGCATTGTACACTGGCCAGTATAGCCAGTAAGTCGGCTTCTATCTCATCTTTGGGAAGTGTCCTCAAAGGCAGCAGATGTTGGATTGGCGGAAGCCGTCGGCATGAACTTGGGCCCACAGATGGGTAGCCGCTGAACGCTGTCGTACCAATTTCTGCGATGCCTACATTTTTCCACTCCCAATTTTCCCTTCCACTGCAAATGCTACTGCCACTCAGCTGTCGTCTTCCACAGCATCGCTTCATTCTCAGCTGCTCATAGGGAAATTAAACGCCACCAACAACCTGCCCCACTGCAATCCCACTACTTGTACAGTGATTTCCTGGTAATTTGCTCATTAAGGCTGCGATTGCTTCCCGTTAGCTACTCTCCAGATGTCCAACAACTCATAACTGACAACCTGTTCCTAAGGTAACCTATGTTTGCATGGCTTTGAATCAAGCCTAAACGTGGGATGGTTGGTGCGTTCGACCCCACACGTCCCAAACTTGGGTGAGTAAAGCCGGCAAGGTGCCGATTTCTCTTAACCACAGAAACTCATTGCAGCAAAACAGCATCACCGAATTCGATTCGAGGCGCATGACAGACAACCGACTCTGTGAGTTGCTCTTGATGCCAGACCTGATGCGGAGGAAGGAGACTTAGGAAGTGTGTCTCCGGATCAATCATATGTGCATGAGATCCATGATCTGCAGTTTGATTTGCGAAATCGTGAAACCGTATTTCCAATGCACCCTATTCTGTGCCACTTTGAGGACGTCAAGTTCATCACATGGAGTGACGAGGCAGGTAACTTGGAGGGATTGCGAGAAGGTGCGGTGATGAAGTGTTTGTGCGATTGCAGTGGTAGTGGTGGTTTCTGGACCATCCGGAGTTAACAGTATCGCTCTGCGCCACTTCAGTGAGTGTTGTGCCAGCAGACAATCTCAGCGTTGATAGCAGATATTTTCCTGCAGTACCGTGAATTGTTGCGAATCCAGAGCAGACTCGGGTCGCAACACAAAGCAAGATGCTTTTCATACATTGCGTTCCCACGCAATTGAACAGCAGCTTCATGGTTTCACGACACAGCACCTGCTGATTCCACTAGAATTCAGGAGAACGCCAGTCAGTGTAGCCTGCTCGACATCCCCAAATGACTGTGAACAATCGGGTCCAACTGAATGCAGCTCGCCTCTACCGTAATTATGACCACCATGCTGTGAGTCGGAGTGTCATCATCTAAGGACAGCACCGATCGTCGCGCACTGCATGGGAGGGAGAGCAGCTGCAATAATGCGCTTTATTCTACACTCCGCTTTGCGTTGGAGCGACACCCACTCACTTAGTTCTGGTCCCAGTATGCGCAATTTGTGAGAATAAAAGCTGCGGAACAATATTTTACATGCATTAGCGACCTAGGGTGTGCTGGAATTATGTGTACTTTCACTCCTCAATCACATACTTAGTAAGTAGGAACGGTAGCGAGGCATGTGAAACGGTAATTAAGACGCGAAGCCGAAAGGTGAAATTGGCTATTTCTCTTCGGCTGTACTATACCATGCATAAATTGTTTCATTAAATGCATCATGATTCGGTTTGCATTTCTTTCATGCGATCCCGAAGCCGATGCGAAAGCAATTGGTTTCAGACGGATACAAGTGGCTTAAGAGGAAGGTGGGTGCAGCCGTACCAGGCGCGTGTGAGGCATGGGATGAGTGCATCACCGATGCCACTGCAAAGACGAATTATTGGCGGTGTGCAATCAAAGTGACTTCGCTCTACTCTGCGTTAGTCTCCCGAGTCAATAGCCGACACTCTCTGATGATGGTAAAGTACTTGTTTCAACACGGAAGCTTTCCATTAGCGTGGGCACCCAAATGCAGCAAGGTAGATCATCCAGGTGTCTAACGATGGTGTGTGTGCAAACGAGTTGCAGTTTGGCCAAAATTTCTCCTCTCCAAGTGACAACGTGTCTCACGGTAAAGCCTGTGTGCAGGATGTCTCGCCGGGAAAGGAAACATCTGTTTGGCATGGATCAAGCCCTTTGACTTAAAAAAGCCCGAAATAAGCTATTGAGATCCAAAGCATCACCAATCCTCTTGACCAATGCAGTGGCACATTAAAGGGAATTCGGTGATTCCTGCAATATTCAAAAGCGCCTCTCCTTTGTTTGGGTGGACAATCACTGGCTGGTAAAATCTCCCAAGGTTATCCACCCATTTCGCCTTGCGATCAAGGACCCTTGCTTGATAGATGCACTAAAGAGGCGACTCCGCGTTCATCCAAATAATGCAGAGCTGACCTTGGCTGTTTCACTTGGTGTCAACTGCTTACGAATTGCACGCACTGCACGCACGCGACGCAAGGAGCCCACTCTCTTAAGTCCATGTTTAATCCATGTAACCGCAGGCGGTGCCTAGACTTCGTGAAACAAGTTTGCTCGACGGGTCCCCACAGGTAACGTGGCGCTACGTGGTGCACAGATTTTAACGCAAACTACTTCCACAATAACACAGCATCCATGTGGGTTGATTTGGCTGGTGCCGCAACAAAGCGCTACTTAGCCTACTTCGCGACTGCATTGCATGGGCCCATAGCATTGTGTCCCACACTTCCATCTTGGGGACGCTGCCTTCTTATTCAGCTTACAATCCCAACAAGCTAAGTGGGACTCACAAACACCACTGGTGTGGTTACATTTCAACATTTTTTATGCAGTTGAAAGGATTGAGTTGGTGAGTCCTGTGCACTGAGGCATGAGGGGTCGTTTAAACTCAACAATGCATCAATGGCGCGCTTCTGTTTGTGAATAGAAGCAGTTTCTATGGAGAGCAGCCTCTTGCCACACTCCACTACCAAATAGCAATCATCAGCAAGAGCAAATACAATTAAGAAAATACGTTCAAATTATTAGAGCATTGAATGAAGACTGGTCTACTTAACTTGCTTTGTAGTAAAGCAGCCAAGTCTTGATCCTCAGGGTGCATGCCTGCCCTTACAAATCCATTTTCCACAGCCCAACCGCTTGCCCAATTGTGCTGCAATGTTTGAGTCAACGAGACTCCAAGACCGTTGGTCACAACCAGCTTTTATTTGATAGTGGTCTCCAGACCGGTTGGCAGAACTGTCTGCTTGGTATTCCGCTCACATGCATTGTTTGCATTCGCCAATGACAAGATTGAAATGTCCAGTGTTCCAGTGGGAAGTGTGCTTCATTCCTTCGTCAAATCTGTTAGAGCGTGTAATTGTTGCGTTGGACAGCGAAGGTCCCTTGTCATTGGCAATCACTCTGCAAACAGCAAAGCATCCAGCGAATAGCACTGTCTCATTAGCTTTAGCACTGACAGTGAATTACTGCTAATCACTCCAACCAAGCCTTAACATGTCGCCACACATAGGGTTCCACCAGTTACTCACATTCTGTCGCGGCAACCTCACGCATTTGTTAAGGAGCGAGAACGAACACACCGACGGATGTTCTGCCAATGACAAGTGCATACTTCGCATCACTCTGCAGCGAAGCAACCAAATGCATGGGATAGGATGTACCGTCGAATACTGTCCTCTCACGACACTTGATTTGCGTGTGGTGTGTACACTTCCCATGGTTATGGGCTCATAAGCCCGATGGGAACCACGTATCAGACGGATCGGGAAGTTCGACGATGCGATTGCGCCTCAGACCATCGTTTTACTAGCTGGAAAACAACTCAGCCTAATTGCGGCAGAAATCTCTTTGAGATTGTCCATGTCTGCACCAGCAGCGCGCATTCCATCAATGCATACATGAGGCCTGCCAAGACGCACAAACACCGCCAATTGTTAAGTTGTTACAGTTTCTTCATGTTGCACCATTCATCCAATCGTCCATGGTGTCGACATACCTCTTCGTGATGGGTGTGCAGCTGCCTGTGAGGGGAAATCCCAGTTCTCTACTGGTGGACAGTGCGCTGTGCCCTTCTCTCAATTAGTCCGCATTAGAGGGTGCATTCTGGATGCACGCAACCTCTATCACTATCGTCTCTCACGCAAGAAGTTTGCACATCGTTCACCAGAAACGATCATATTAACAACGTTACGTTTCGTGTCTCACAACTTATTGAGTTATAGCTCTCAACAAGGCGGGATTTCCTACTGAAATTACACGCCTGGTTCCCCAACATTCCTTGTTATACATTAAATGGAGAAATCACAAACTTCCTGAATTCTGCACGAACTTCTCCACTTGGCTGCTTACATTGTTAGCACAGACTTTTGCCCCTGTCAACCCCATGCGCACTGTGTTAAAGTTGAGCCTTTTTAATCTGGATAGCTTGCATCTCTACATGCGGTGTTTAATAATAAAATTGTGTGAACCGCCTTCTTGAGAAACGCACGCAGCTGGCTATGCACAACTAATATACATTTAGCCATAACTTCCTTGCCATTGACGATGCCTTGGAAGTTGTGCATCCACCACAGGCGGATCATTTCAAACCCAAGGCAACATTTGTGTGTTTCGTGTAATGTGCACAAGAGCACAACTTACGTATTCAAATCTCATCGATTTAAGACGCACTCTCAATTGCCTAAAACCCAGCAATTTTCGACTTTTGAGGTGTTTTCTCAAAGATTATTACCATCTACCCCTAAATCACGTTTTGCCCTCCTAAATGTTCCACATACAGTACGGGCACAACCCCATTCCAATGGTTATATTTGCAGACGGAGCTGTTGTGAAAGTCAAGTACAAAGAACAAGAATTACACGAATCGATTGTGGAAGAAGGAAATACAAATCCAAAAGTGCCTTCAAGACGGTTCAGGAAGAGGGCGCGTGTTGGTGTGGGGTGATAGAAAGATAACCAGACATAGCATTATTCAAACGACGACAGAATTTTGAACTTACCCCTTTTAATAAAAGTTGTGCATCCAGTCCTCCTTCTCAATCGCTCTGGCTCAAATACTGCCTCCGTATGGGACTCACATTTGTTCTTGAAGATAGGTGAAACAGCTTTTGGTGTTTCCTTAGTAAAATTGCTTTCACCGCGCCCATCCTTACATCCAGATACCTAATGCGAACAACGAGTCGCCAGGGATTTCGCGTGACTAGCAGACCACAATGTGAGTCAATGAAGTTTATGCCTAGCTGGAATCGCTGGCTCCTATTTAAATCAATCAAATAACACCGTTACATTATTAAACACGGCTAGTTAAGTATTTGCGTTGGCATTTGAGGAAACTCTCCAAGGGCATCAATTTGTTTCATCCAGGTGCATTTGGAAGGGCTTAGTAAAACCTCCTCGATCTGTTGGATCGTGGGCAGAATACAAACTCCGTTGTCACTGCTACTGCAAACATAACTGCAGTTAATTGGTGCTGTTTGTTGGCTTCTCACAAGGGCTTACTGCTGCAAGTTGGAATTGGGAAGAATCACGTCCTAAAGTGATTCATTTAATGCACTTCACACATCCACATACTTATTTTGAAATGCAAAGTTTGTTACGCGATGGACACATTAATGCATACTTACTTGCGTATCATTCAAGTGCACGGAATTGTTTGTGTTATTGTAAAATTGTGTCACTTTCCTAGAATCCATTAGATGGGATGTTTGAATTCCTAAATTTTGTCAAGTTAAGCCGAAGCCAAGTCATCCAAAGACAAATTGAGCGTTATCTCGTGAGACTCAAAGCTCTTTTCACATCAGTCTACCTGCATTTTGAAACGAAACCTTGTGCTCCGCATTGGCAAACGACATTTCGTTGATTGGCTGAATGATTTTGCTTGCGATTGGTCGACCAATCTTTGCTTTTTGCTCACAGGACTTATTTTTAGCAGTTGCGCATTATGGAAGGCCCAACTGCTCAAAAAGTCGAAATGTTGACCTATGCGTCATCGGTGGTCCTATTCACGCAGAAACCACGGTACTTGGCTAAGCTCAGAATTGTTTGATTATTTTTGGCTTGCGGCACCAGGTTTGGCATTTGTTGTGTGGAACCACAGCAGAACACCAAAAGTGATGTAAAAACTAAGAACGGGTTGGCAGGATCAGAAACAAATAGCTGGTTTCTCGCCACCAGCCGCCAAAATTTACACGCAAAATGTGCACCATCAGTTCCCCACACAAGTGTGCAGGCAATTAGCTGAGTGTTGTCACCATAGTCAAATCCCTTATGCAGTGTGACTGTGCCTTTGATAAAGCATTGCGATGTCTAATTATTGAATGCATTTTGGTAGTTGCAGAAGGGATGCTGTCCCCAAGCCAGTCAAACCACCTTAGGACAACTTGCCCTCCTCATTTAACGCCAGAAGCCAAGGTCTTCTGCGCAGAGCTTGCAATGATGGCAGGAGAAGTTGTGCACTCAGTCACCAGTTAAATACTTCATTACAAATGATGCAGCGTGCTACTTGCTAATCCTTCATCGCCTAATCGCTTGGCGGAATCGTAAGAGAACAGTCATTGTGCCCATTGCAGGCATTATGAGCGTCCTGATTCCTCAGCAAGTACATCAACGCCTCTTACAACATAAATGTGTGGGCCACCACTGAGATAGTTACAAAGATCGTGAAGTTACTTTGACAGTGTCCCCACGCTGTGCTCATGAACAAGGGAGTTCTCTCACCGTCTATAAGGCAGCAAATTTCGCTCGTTGCAAACAGGAAACCACCAATCATGAGAAATCTTAGCTAGCCCGCCACTTGGCTAACAGCCTAATGGCATATGAGAAGTGTGTGGGGACGTTGGAATAATAATGACACTTAACAAATTGCCTCTCGATAAAGAGCAGCAAGACCAGTCAGCGACCTGATGGGATCATTTGAAATAGATTGTCCTTACTGATCCGATGCCAAAATGTCAGGAACTGCTTGGGTAGACTTTACCTAGCTTAATGCTCTTTAGCAACCAAGGAGAGGAAATGGTGGTTAATACTTTGGAGCCGTGTGTAAGAAAAGAAATGAAGTGCGCCTAAACGCATACCGCTGACTTCGTAGGCAGTCAAGAGACCATCAAAGCTTAACCCTCTCGGCAGCATTTTCGTGTGCGGACCAGGACCAATCACATCGACCATTTTCTTGCATTAGGTTGCTCCAGATGAACTCTCCCGCAGGTCTGTTACAATTCATCGTGTTCCACTGAAGTGTGCTAATTAAGTCTGGAGTTGCATGCTCGTCGATGAGTTTACGCTCACCAATTGCTACTGCTTTGGCAGTACACACTTGGTTGGTTTCGCTATAAGTCACCAGGTCCACCCCTGTCCGTTTGTCCGCCTAACACCAACCTATCTCAAGCATACGAATTGTTAAATGAGGAGAATGCCTCTAAGCAGGAAGTTTCTGGCAGCAAGGGTCAGACCACTTTAGGTCATTTAATTCGAAAATACCTATACCAAACGCTAGCTAAACCATATTGTCAATGGACTCTGCAGGCCTAGTGACCGTTGCTTAGGGTGTAACTTGCGGCTTCTTCCTACAGCGCTTAAGATGGAAAAATTGCCATAATTGTAGCAGCCACTGCTCAGGAGTTAACATGATAAACTTACCATGATTTCCTTTGTGGACTTTAGCCAAAGGAAAGACAAGTTAGTTAACAATCATTTCCGCACTTTCAAACACTCCACCTGGAATTGTCGAGACATCATCTAACCCATGTTCATTGCTCAATTCCCCACTTCACTGAGTCTCCGAATATCGGATCGCCAACTAACACCTAGTAGCTATGATCATCACTTATACCTAGGAAACATGCATCCTGCGACTAGAAGGAATAGAGATAACAGTGAGGAATAAAGACCGTCCCGCCTTCTCCCACTCCATTGAAACAGCGTGGTATTCATCAGCTAAATTGGACACTCGTTTCGAAACTTTCTGCCAATATCACAAAAATACTAAGGCTCACACTAAACCACTTGCAACAAATCATTCCAACAGAATTTTCATACAACTTCTCTACAAATTCGTCCTTCCCAAGAAGTGAACAGCAATTTCGTAAAACAGTTGGTTCCGCCGTGGATGTACCAACTAAGTTGCATTTTATTCTGTGAATTGTTGATGCTCTTTGCTTACCCAGTTACTGCTTAATCCCCACTTGAGGGAACACTGACAGTGGATTGTAGTGCTCGAAAGGCATTCCAGCTTCCCATTTCATGAAACAAATTCGGGGCGAGTTTCAAGTTGAACAGACATCAAAAGTGCTTAATGAACGTGAGTCTCATCATCGGGTGGTTGATGTCGGGAGAGTTGGAATGATGAAATGAAGGGCCAAATGACCATGTAAAGGAAACAGGGCAGGAATGCTGTGGCAAGGAATTTAAGAAATCCAAAGGCTGTATCGCCTAGAGCTGCTTTGCTACGCCATCGCATTCTCTGGATCGGACTGCAGGGAACTGGTCGAAATACTTCGAATGTGAGCCGAACGGAGCGTTGCAGAGAATTTTTATAACTCATTTTAGCATGCAAAACTGCTGTTCACTGAGCTTTGGGCCATAAATCGCAAGTCGTTGTAGATAAAGGGGAAGTAGGCACCAACCATTGCCTTTTTTGAAAAGCCTTAATTTTTGTCGTGGGAGAAATGCTAATTCCAGCATAGGCTCCAACCTTTCGATGCAGTCATGATATGAGCTAGCTAAGTCCAGTATTACGCATGTTGGACAACTACTCGCCTCATAATTTAAGTAGTTCTAGGGAAAATTGTTTCTTCCGGGCACGGAGTATGGAGGATGCCAGCGGTGCAATGCAAAGTTCAGTGGTCTACTAGCCAAATAAACAGGTATGTGTGGAAAAGAAGACAATCCCTTCAAGCAGTATTTATAATAAATGCTTTGGAATTCCTTAGTCAATAATAACTTATGAATGTAGGAAGATTATGGATCCCAGTGGGTTCGACAGTAGAATACGGATTTTCGGTAATTTATTTTTAAGTGGCACAGCTATTTACAATGAGGCATGCCACGTAGCTTACATTAGTGTTCGTCTTGAGTAAGTCCTCGGCAGAGCATGATGTGCAAATCAGAACAGCTTGTGCAAGGCCGATGACACTATCTACTCTGTGCCGTTTTTGTGCTGTTATGCATTGATGAAAGCTTGTTTCTGTTGTAGGCAGACAGCAGATCGGAATGCAGCAGAGTAGTAGTGATGGACATTAAAGGCGATGCGATGGACTCTTGAATCCCATGGCACCTTCAAGAAAATGTAAGGTAGTAAAGCTCGCTAACGTTTGCAACTGATGGTCAAAACTAGCTATCATTGATAAACGCTTGACTCCATCTTTCGACTCATTAATGTAACCACGCGTTCGCCGAACGCGGACACCGAAATACGCCTAATTGACAGGTAAAGGTAATTAAGATGAGCAAATTAAAATAAAATGATAAGCTCGAAATAAACCCACAGTGGTAAATTAGAGTACCTTTCATCACTTTTGTTGTCGATTCAAGAACATAGCAGTGAATCAAGAAGACGTGTTTAGGGCCTCTAAGAGTTTTCGAGAGCAAGGTCGTTTCAGTTGCAACAGTTGACATTCGCTGAGACAAAGACGGACAAGTTATTCTTAATAGTTCGTAATTAGTCCCAAATGACGCTGTTGTTTCTACTGTTTGGTTCCATTATCAAAAGTGTAATTGACAAGCATAATTATTACGTTCACTTCAGCTGCATTACATAGGTCGCTTTGGCAAAGTTGGATGCTGACCGTAACACGGACTGGAATTTTGCATTAATTGAAATGTTGGGGGTTCGAAGCCTAGTTTAGTGTGGAATCAGCAATAAATGACTCCTTCAGAAAACATTCCTCTAGGCAGGATGCATGAGGTGAGGCTTGAGGTGGATAAAAGTGTAAGCGCGTGCATCGAGCACATTCACTTAAGAGTTTTCACACATGCCTCAGCGGATCAGACAATTTGATGGAGTAGCACAGGTCTTTACAATTAATGATGACAAATGAAGGAAAAGGAAGGGAGAAAGTGATAAGTAGGAAGACTGTTTAAGAGAACACTGTGCATAAAATTGGACAATAAAAGATGGATGTAGCAGCAAAGCCACAACAGGTAGAGATCCTATGCAAAATGCGTCTTGCATGAGAGACACAAGCGATGGAGGCTACGTGCATCCAAATGCACCCTCTAATGCGGACTAATTGAGAGAAGGTGGTAGCACACTTTTCACTACTAGAGAACTGAGATTTCCCCTCACAGGCGGCCGTAAACCCATCACGAAGAGGTATGTCGACACCATGGACGATTGGATGAATGGTGCAACATGAAGAAACTGTAACAACTTAACAATTGGCGGTGTTTGTGCGTCTTGGCAGGCCTCATGTATGCTTTGATGGAATGCGCGCTGCTGGTGCAGACATAAACAATCTCAAAGAGACTTCTGCCGCAATTTGGCTGAGTTGTTTTCCAGCTAGTAAAACGATGGTCTGAGGCGCAATCGCATCGTCGAACTTCCCGATCCGTCTGATACGTGGTTCCCATCGGGCTTATGAGCCCATAGCTATGGGAAGTGTACACACCACACGCAAATCAAGTGTCGTGAGAGGACAGTATTCGACGGCACATCCTATCCCATGCATTTGGTTGCTTCGCTGCAAAGTGGTGCGAAGTATGCACTTGTCATTGGCAGAACATGCGTCGGTGTGTTCGTTCTCGCTCCTTAACAAATGAATGAGGTTGCCGCGACAGAATGTGAGTAACTGGTGGAACCCTATGTGTCGCGACATGTTAAGGCTTGGTTGGAGTGATTAGCAGTAATTCACTGTCAGTGCTAAAGCTAATGAGACAGTGCTATTTACTGGATGCTTTGATGTATGCAGAGTGATTGCCAATGACAAGGGACCTTCGCTGTCCAACGCAACAATTACACGCTCTAACAGATTTGACGAAGGAATTGAAGCACACTCCTCCCACTGGAACACTAGACATTTCAATCTTGTCATTGGCGAATGCAAACAATGCATGTGAGCGGAATACCAAGCAGACAGTTCTGCCAACCGGTCTGGAGACCACTATCAAATAAAAGCTGGTTGTGACCAACGGTCTTGAAATCTCGTTGACTCAAACATTACAGCACAATTTGGCAAGCGGTTGGGTTGTGGAAAATGGATTTGTAAGGGCAGGCATGCACCCTGAGGATCAAGACTTGGCTGCTTTACTACAAAGCAAGTTAAGTAAGACCAGTCTTCATTCAAATGCTCTCGTAACTTTGAACGTATTTTCGTGGCTTTGTCACCACAGAGGCGAGTGGAACGACAGTGATGCTTGATGGCAGTTGAGTTGCCTCCCAACGCCTGAGTGCCTGCTGTGCCATGTCAGACAATCTTCTCCAGTGGTATGCTACTTCTTCATCATTCACAACCGATCCCCACACTACCTCCTGACAGTGACTCCAGGTGCTGCAACACTTGTCTCACACGAGTTCTACGCTAAGGTTGGCTGGAGATCTGCCATTCGGTCTCTGGTTGATGGTGATAGTCGTGGACGGCATCAGCTCAATTCGGTGGAAGGTAGGCGAATACCTCTTTTATGCCTGACTTGAGGCTTCATGCGGTAGCCCGCCTTCGTGTGATTTGCGGCACAATGAAGCAGAGCAGTGGTTAGAGTTTGAAGTTCCAGCTTTTGCAGTTGGGTTCAACGACAAATTCAAAGGGCGCTATCGGTCACCCTGAGGTGATGGCGGTGTTGGCTTCATTACTTTTATTTTGCTTTCGGTCAGAGTCACTATCGGGTAGATTCGAAATCCAAATTCACCCACCGAGCATAGGTGAGTTTTTGCTTGCTTTTTGATTAGTCGCCAGGTGCAGTGCAAAGGGGTGAGCAGAATGTTGAAAGTGTGTGTGCAAGGTGGTATGAGAGTGCATGTTCTATGATTGCCTCACCACTTATTCGAATTCCAGCCCACATTTTGGGAATGGCACGACGTCGTTTGTCGTCAGGGCGTAGTGCTGAACTTGGAATACCTTGTACACCCCTACCTTATCACACTATCCCGCCTCTACCCATGCACTAGGCCCATGGTTGTCGCTCGTTCTGACTGAGCATTTTTTGCGCCAGTCTTGAACAATGCTCAAGTGCAATTTGGAACAGCAAGAGGTGTACGCAAATGAGGAAGGCGTCCAACGCTTCCTCCATCAGGCATTATTTGAGCTAACGCGATGCCTCAATTTGTCGGCAGTGTCGAACTTGATTTGTCATTGCTTTGATGTCATAGTAAGATAAATGCTTAAAGCTATTGACTCGTTTATGATTTATGGACAAATTATTTTGGGAAATGGGCGATGGTAACTTGGGAACGAAATGCATAGCAGAAGTGAAGGAGAGGCTAAAGAGGTTGCGTTTGTGAGAAGTATTTTGAAATCACACAAAAATTCATTAATGCTTCGGTTAAAGCTTTTGCATTCAGTGGGTCTCACTTCGTCGAATAATGGTGCTTAAGTGATGTGAGGAACAGACCAGATCCAATGCAGTAGGCACGGACTGTTTACAATGGAGCTAAAGTGACAGACCGCACCACGTGAAGTAGAAATTGAAGCATTTAGAAACTGATCTGCTAAATGACAAATCACCGTCTGGTTATGGGAAGTGCGATCATGAGGACGAACCGTGGTTGCTTAGTTATGAGGTCAGTATGAAGTATGGGCCACGACAAGGCAAAGTTATCGACATTATCTCAGGCTACAATGGAGTTTAATGCCCAGTAGCCTAGGCAAGAAGGAACATATCATCCGCTAGCAGTTATGGAGCGCTGACTTAATCATGGCAAGGACGACTACTCACGGTCATTGTTTGGCAGCGTTTGTGTCTTTGAACAGCACAGTAAGTCCCGCAATGAGTTAAAGTGGGTATATCAGCATTGACGATGTCGTCAAATGCTTGCTCCTGCCCTCTTAAGCGCGGTGGGTCGGTTAGAGTGGCGGCAATGATCACGATCCGTAAGTTGCCATCAATGTATCAATCTGAAGTTGGTCAAGCGCAATTAACACTGGCGCTACGCTAGCTACAGACAAGGCACCTCTTAGATAAAATGGATGGCTTACCCTCCTTAGTAATGCAAGTGTGGGCGGGTAGTCCCATGTGAATCCATCCATACAAGTAGCAGAGATGGATCAATTTACACGGCTTTCATTTAGCATGTGCTTAATGACACTTATATGAGGTGGTCGTCTGCAACCATGACGTACGTTTTTATAGGCATTTGTCGAGGGGCGTAAGCCTTCAACCTACTGACGACCAATTTCTCTACAGGGGCAACCTTCAGCTGAAACAAATGGATTCTAGCCTGTTCATCGTCAAGCACAATAATTATGCGTTGGACTCACCATCAAGTGAAACATTAAATACATACCTTCACCACGAGTGTGTAGTGGAGGGAGTCGATGAGGAGTGCACTCTAATTGATCTCATCCCATTGAGACAATCAGGGCAAAGCCAAGTGTACAAGCAAGCGCACTCCCCGATGTTTCGATGTTCAAAACCTGAACAAATGAAAAATGCATCTTTTGTTTAAAGTCTTCCGTACAAATTTGTAAAGGAAATGGTTACTCAGGGATAAGTGTTATATATGTTCATACACATATACATATTCATACACATATTTATATATGCATATAATTCTGCTGGCTTGCTGCAAAAGTAGAAGTTTTAAATTTGTCAAGTTTATGCAAACTCGAATTGAAATACAAGCTATTTAAAGGAGGTGTTTTCCTCCAGACTACGGAGAAGGAAGAAATGTCCTACACTTTCTAAACATTACCTGTGAATCAAACAGATTTATGCAATCCCCAGTAATTAGACTTTAGCATTTAGTTTAAACCCTTCTGTTGTATTCTTTCCATAGCCTCTCCTCATGCACCATTTTGCATTACTGATTCACACTGCCTGACCCAAACATAGCTCATCTGCTAACCGCCCATTGGTGAAGGTCGATGACTTAGCTTGTTTAGGAATCAAAGGCCTCGTTCACGCCGCATGTTCCGAGCAAATATCGCTTAAATAGGCAGCACCAATTTTGGCAGTAAAAGTGCAATTAAACAACGTTATAAGCTGCTGTTTCTTGATGGTTAGCTTTTGAACCACCATCCTACGCTTTGAGGCTGATTCACTGGCCAATTTTCGACTGGTGCAGAAATCCCTTTTCTAGTTTTCCATGTTTGCTGAGTTACCCCTCAGTGGTAGTGTGCAGACAAGACGGGCGACACATCAACTAGTATTACGAGCGTTCACCTTCGCAGAAGCATTAATGGCAAGTGAAATAGCGGTGTAGGTGATGCAGCAGGTGTTGAAGGTATTCAAAGCAGCCATCAACAATACACGGAAATCCTACTTTGTAGCAGTGGAAGGGTCAGACTGGGACTGGGACCATGTTCGACTGTTCCCACTACTGTTACTTAGTCATCCATTAGTCAAGGATGGTAGGGTTAGTCCAACAGGGCCATACCTGCGTCCTACCGCCAGTCAACATGGTGTCTTAGGCCAGGACTGACGCGTTTCACGTGCTGTCGACCTGTCATGACTCAGGCACTAGACTTCCGTATATGCGTCACCCACCTCAGGTGCACACGATGCAGATACTCGCCACGTAGAGTGGACCCGCCTCTTGGCTGAGGGCGGTCCACTGTCTAGCTCGCCAATTAGCGCTATTGCACACCTCAGCACTTTTAAAAGAGCAGCAAAGTGGGGAGGATCTAGTGCAAATTAGAGCAATTTACTGGTCAGTGGGTGATTGTGAATGTGTTTTGGTGACCAGAATAAAAAGTCAGATCAGTGACATTTTCTTTTAGATTTCATTCCACTCGTGATATTTCATCTACGCACTAAGTTCTAGCATAAGTGCAAAACTCCAATTATTGCACAGCCTTCTCGTTAATCTGCCCACCTTCCCCATACTAGGGGATGTTGTTGGAATACCCCAGAATTACAGTCACATTTATGCCACTTTGTGGTGGTGGTCGTGGCATGGGAGAGGAAGGCGCCACCACTCCTATTGACTGCATATGTCAGCATCAGGGCCTGTTCAAGGAGATAGGTGCAGGTGATGTCGCGATGACTATCGCGGTGTTTCGAACGCCACCTACCGCCTGTGCATTGGGCACTACCCAGTACCGGGGGATGTGATCAGGTGCAATGTGGTGCAGTGTGATGCAGGAAGAGTCTGGGCAACAGTAAGTACATCCGCGCGTGGAAGTAGGCTTGTGTCTGAAGGGAGTGGCAAGGAGTAGGGCATTGGCACTACCTGAGTATGCACCAGGAAAGCTTAAGTTTTGAGTGTGGCGCTGGATTAAGTAGGTTCCATGCTAGTATGAAGTCCTTTCTCCTGACCATATGTGAAAATCCCAAACCGGAAGTCGCGTGAGAAACTGGGTCACGCACGCTGATGACCTGACTTTAAGCCAAAGTGCCCGACGCAATGGTTGTTTTGGTAAAGGGTTTGGGTTAACACAGGGCTTACTTGACCATTCCACAACAATCGACAGGCGTTCACGAAGGATGGTCCGGGGTCGGTTCACAGCAAAATACTAAAATGAATTCCGACCTGTTCTAGCATGTTTATCAGACAAATCATGATTTACCGTTCAGAGTCATAAATTAAGCAATGTACGCGGAAGAAAATGCATTTTAAAACACGAAGTAGTATGAAACAATTGCAATTGATGATAAATAAATATTGGTAAACCATCTATAAGGGTGCGATGTGGAATGAAGTTCTGATCACTAGTTCCTCTTCGGACAATTGACCCCGTGTAAAATGGAAGTAGCAGTGGCGCCTGCCTAAAAATCAAATTTACTCTCTCTTTTATCACAGTTGCGCCTGAAGCAGTTGCTAATGCATCTAAAGCGCTTTCCGTTTCCTACCAATTAACACTGTCACAGAACCGACTGTACATTCCTCGTATTGTGCTCATTTTGACCTCTGCATGGACACCATGCTTCTTTCATTGCTACTCACCTACTTGGGTCTTTCTTTCTAATGCCTCATCCTATTCAAAGCCATTTCAAAGCGAGATACCATTCACGTTGAGAAAGTGCACACGTATTCTCATCCCCATAGATGGGACGAACTCGCTCTTTTACTACTGGATGGAAACAATGGGTTAGTGCATTCGCCTGTGCCACGCTCCTTGTTGAATGGATTTGCTAGCCAATTGCCCATCAGCGTGTACCAAGGACTCCATCCTCGTTGATGATATCTTTGTTACACCTAGGTACACAGTGCGTTAGTCTGCTATTTTGTGTTGAACACGTGCCAGTGCCTGCAAGCAAACGCTATCTCTATCTGCCCAATGAAATGGCTGTTATCTGGAAGTAGAGAATGCTACTCGCATTCAGGGTGCGCATGCCCTTCGAGAACCGATGGCATCCATCCGAAACGAGTTTATCACCTAATGAGCACATTTAAGCAAGCATGCATGGCATCTAGTCAATGAAGATGGTCACTTTTTGTTTGTAAACCAACGACACTACAGAATCAAACCATACCCGTTCAATCCAAGTGTGACAAAACACGCAGAGAAAACTAATGGCAGGTAAGAATCACCACTGAAATCCTATCCACCCCACACATCGCAACCCCCCCTCCCACAATGGATTGTCTTCACCAATGGTGCTTCCAATACATATGAACCTATAGCACAACTGCGGTTTTAATGTCCGGTAGAAATCGCTGACTGATTGTGACATTTGCAGTAACTCCAAAAGTAGGCGTTGTTACTGATACCGCGGTGGTGCACCGTGTTAAGATCAAGAAGGGCAACAAGCCAATTTGGCAATCGTTGCATATTATCTTGCAGTTCTAAGTCATACTTTTGCAAAGAACAAGGCCAACTTTATTTGCACTCACCACATCAAAGGGCGTCAAGCTTAGGTGGGTAGGAGTAGCAGTGCACCCAAATGGGGGTACTACTGCAGCACATTGGTGCAGCCTAAGTAGCTCACATTTTGACGTTTAGTCAATTTGGCGAATACACAGGTTTGCAATGGAAAGTTCTATGAGACGTCTGCTGCGCTGCTTCGATAGGAAGTGCCGCACCACCGCACTTTGGGCTGACATTTACGAGCTTAAATGATTAGTTGATCAGTTGTGATGAAAGAAGCATAGCAATCATGTCGCCTAGTGAAGCGATGCATGAGTCTATGCAGACATGCAATCGTCATCGCGATAGGTAGTTTGAAGCAAATAGATGCCTGTTTATCACTGTACATTGTCCATTGTAGTTGCCTGTAAGTAAGTGAAGAGTGATGTGCTTCATGTCAAGAAGATTGCTGTAGATCATTGTTCGATTCCTAAGACGTCAACCTAGACTCGGTGGAGGAAGGGGGATAAATGGAAAATCCGCAATTATTGAGTTTATGCCAAGAAAGGGAAGGCGTCTGCCAAGCTTAGGAATTCCTCCGCCATTGTATCAACGAGTTACCAAAGTCATCCTCATTGTACGGAACACCCAGCCCAGTTGAGTGCAAATCAAAATGTCTCGTCGTGACTATAATAAACGACGCGGACCTTTGATGGTTTCCGGTCCTAGTTTTCAACGTGCATAGGCGAGGTGTGCATTATCGCCCTAGAGGTAACAGGGATATTGCCATTGTTGATCCCTATATTGTTAGAAATCACGTTATAGTTTGTTTCAGTAACCAAGTAGGCACCCAAATGGTGACTCGATGATGATGACCACAGCAGTGTTTGGGAGATGACAATACCAGTTGACGCCTAAATCCAAGTTATGATTAGGGCATCATGCCACGAAGTTCACAACACACCAAACTATTTTGCTTTCACATCACAATTCAATGATGGACTCGATGTCTGCACACGAAATTATCATTCAGACACTACAAACTAAGATGCCTGCATGAGTGGAAACACAAAAAACTATAGTATCACGGATTTTGAGCGATAAGCATATATTTATAAGGGCGAAACTCGTAATGATCTTAAATTGAACTCAAGCGGTCCCAATTCTGCCTGAATGAATGCGTGATGTAGGATGACTTCTGTCGGTGTCATCAAACCATATGGTCGATAGACCACAATGGCCAAGAAAGAGAGGAGAAAGCTTATCAGCTGGCCACGAATTGTGCAAACATCCCGATAAAGGGCAAATAAGGATGCCAAGGGGAACAGACTTTAAACCAGTCTCTTCTCATTGCATTGTGCAAACAGAAACCAATCTGCCAGAAGCAAGTTTTTCTAAGCGTAGTCTAATCTGAATTGAGCATGTGTAGTTAGCACACCATCGTTCACACACATAAGGCAATCAAACCCAACTCCACTTAAAAGGGTCTACCCAGAACCCTACATGCCATCTGCTACAGCAAAAGTGGTGATTCAAATTTCGTGTATCAGTTTATGCATGCATGACACACAGCCAGTCCCTCAGCCAAAGGTGACTGTGCACTCGAGCAAAACCACCGAGTAAGAAAGCGATGAGAGCGGTCACTTGAATTCTGCTGTTTCAACCCTCGAATGCACATAGGGAATTTCGCACAGGTTTACAGCGTCGAAAGGCGTTTATTCACCTGTTAGATCTGAAGACGTGCTCCCGTGCTATAAGCTCACGCATATGGAGAGGGCTGTGGCAGCCTTTTTACTCTGACTCGACAAGTCTGACTGAAAGTAAATCGATCTGGGTGAACGCACAATAGGCAGAGAGAACTCACCGAAGAGGGAAGCACGACCAGCCCAAAGTGAGCATAAAGTTGTATGCCAGAAACATGAGGTCAAGCACTGTGGTAATGAATTGGTTGAAGGCGTGACAATGCGATTGCAATTTGTGAATTAAACGTTGCTTACGTGAGCCCATACTAAAGAAAGATGTACCTGGAATATGAGATTTTTGGCTGCTAGCGAGGATCATAGGTGATTCAGTGCTAGAATCGGCCTTCCTCTAGCCTTCAAGCCCTTTAGCACAATTAGAAAATGACTAGCTCACATGGAACATCATTCAGGTGTCAAATATGCAGAAACATCACAACTCTATCAATGCTGATTGCTCCAAGGACCTGTTGCAGCTCTTGGAAACTCACAATGGGGTGCGTTCGATTATGCGCCTTATGAGGTGTGGATATACGTCAGCATCTCTACAACACACCTTCCAATGTGCAGCTCTAATTATGAGACTTACATAAAAGCATGCGTGTGAAACCTAATTAAATGGGGTCTAGATCGACCCCTTTCCCATAAGCTGCCTAAGCTTTCCTCTTCCAAAGGCACCAGTTAAAGGTTTCAATGTATTCTACCTCTCCCAGTAGATTGTTTGAGCAATTTGCATGCGTTGGGGTGAGGTGGCAGTGGGGCAGATTTTTGAGTATCGTGCAGTAGATGCGCATGCAAGATAAAAGCGTTGAAGCCAATGTCCGGATGCAAAACAACTGAAAGACCATAAATGGCGCTTGCTTACAATTCGGATTTTTAGGTGCAGTCATCTGAATTCCCATCATAGAAATATTGACATCTCGCTACTCTTTGTGAGGGTCGTCCCACATTATCACCAAACTCATTTGCTTTGTGACCAACCAAAAGCCGTTAGCAGCCAAGTAAGGCTGGTTTGACTTTGGCAGACACTTCTAATTGCTCCATAGGTTGCGCAACAAAGCTTAAGAGGACTTCTGATCAAATCAAAGTTATTTTATTAAAAGTACGACCTTAGTAATTAGTATAAGGTGTGTATATTACGCCATCTTTCAACATTGATGCGTAAACCTCAAAGGCACAGGTCTGGGTATACTTAGTAACCCATGCTTTGCCTCCAGTTGTGCAGAAATGAATTTGCTTGTTGTGGTTATCCAGACCTTGCATGGTGTATCGCTCCTAGGAAATTATCAGTAAGCTGTGCAGACAACAAGTCTTCTCCCTCATAGGTACACCGGCAACTGTCTCTTGGGACGTATACTGGAGCCATTCCCAGACATCCATGCAGTCAGGCAGTCAGACATGTAGCGGTCAAGCAAGCGAGAGAGACACCCACAGAGCCGAGTAATTAGGCAGACAATGAAGGTGGACGACAGGCAGAGTAGGAGTTGGGAGTGGTAGTTGGAGAAAGGATGAGGAATGAATCGGAATGATGCGCTCCTATCCTCCTCTTCCTCACCCTCCTCTTCTCATGTCTTCCTCCAAAATCGTGGTCGTTTAATTGCTTTTCAACTGTCAATTTCGGAAACAGTCACTTGAGTTGCCATACCGCTACATGCAGATTTTGCACTTAAAAGAAGTGGTGAGGAGGACGACAGAATCCCTTCTATCCATAGTGTTGGATGTTCTGAAACGTTGAGTGGGAATAAGCTTTGAACTAGTTCCAAGGTCTCTTTGCTCAAGGCCACAATTTACAAAGCCTCGTTGCCTGGAAGGCAAGCTTCAAGACAGCACCCTACCAGTCGATCGATATGCACCTCCGCGAGCGAGCAGCTGATACCGTCCGGGTTCAATCAACACTTTAATGCACCAGTCAGCTGATCAGCTCTTTGAATACTCGCGATAAGGAATGAAGCTGCATGGGGAGAGGAAACTCCTTTCCTGGATCCCTGCAGTGCTTCAGGATCTCCAACCCCTTAACGATGACACCATGGCTGCAGTACCCACGCGATTCGATAACCTTCACTCATGGCTGTTGATGGCTCTTAAACGAATGAATGCAAACCACTTTCGCTCTTCGGCTGGCTTCAAAATATGTGAGCCCCCACATACAGGCATATCTGCCTTATCGACTATTTATGCTGCCCCCCATTGGGTCGAAACGGTGAGTTCTGGTTATCGAAGATGCAGGTGGCTGGGCCATACGTCATCCGGTGGCAAGTCTCAATGCTTGTGCACATTTATTTTCATTCCTGAGAGCTTCTAGCTTATCAATGATGAGGAATGTCGCTTCTCAACACCATTTCAGGTATACTTCCACCCTCCATTATACTGACCATCCAGTTCTCATCTCCTCATTTTATTTCGTGTCAGGGATTCGAGTGTACCTCAAAGTGCTACCTTCAGGATGGTGCAGCTACTGCCGAGGAACATTCTGTTGAAGAGGTAGCTTCAGAGAATACTGGTGGTTAGACATGCAGAGTTCTTAAGGAAAAAACATTCAGACCTCTGCGATGCCGACAATCCTCCTTCCTTCTTGAAACCACCTGTAGCTATCAGAAATCAGGGAAGTAGCCGCAGCAACGACACTTTTTTAGATGTTGCCTAGAGTTGACTAGTCTCAACTCTGCTTGTAAGACAGCAAATTACTCTGCCAGTGGGGTTTGAGACAACCGCAAGTATTGGCAGAGTTCAATCCAACCTCTGCCCGGATCAATATGGCATAATGAGGTGACCGAGCCACCAACCACGTTGACGACGTGCACGACTTGATCGCTGCTCCAACAAAGTTCTTCTTGCCCTTATTCACGCGTTCAAACTGAATTGCACGCGAAGTCGCGCAAATGCGCAGTTCTCCGAACTCCCAGTAGGCTCGATTTCAGCACAGACGCCTTTATTACCAATGAGCGGTGAAAAGGGCAGAGGCGCTCACGGTGCATGGGTGTCCGATAACTGCACAAGTCACTGAGTAGTTTCAGTTGCGGCTACTGACTGCCTTGATGGGCTGACATTGACAACAGATTAAGTACTTGGAGATACTGGATTCCCCTGCACGTACACCATGCAATCGAGGACCAAGTGAGTAAGGGTTGGATAGGAGTGGCAAAATGGAACCCTAAACGTCAAACTCCCTCATGCATGCCAAAGTGTGAAGAATGCTTAATTACCAGGAGATGGAACTCAAAAGGGCCATTATCGGTCTGATTATTTACGCGCGTTACTGATGCGTTGCTGTGTACAGAAAAGGGCAAGCATGGCAATCAGGTTGGCTCTCCATTGGGGACAATAACGGGATGGCGTGCAACAGTTAAGTTAACCAAAGCGTTCGCCTTGAGCAGTTCATTGTTTCCACTTCTCACTAGCCTTTGGGGTATAGTCCTCCTCGCCTGAATCAAGACTTCCCTCCGGCCAGACATGTGGCGCCGCCGCCATTGACACCAAAGCTGACTGGCGTGCTGAAGGTGCCGTTCTCTGATGGACACACCACTTCACTGTCTGAACTCGACACCCTTGAGGGCGAGGAAAACCGAATGCAAACTGAGGGGCGAGCCTTCGAAGGCACCAATGCAAACAGCATGAAA
>CM010317.1:33343-63084 GCA_001923025.3 Taenia multiceps
CAGTGTGGTGAAGATGACCAACACGAAATGCATTGATTGAGTGAGAGCGAAATGAGCAGTGTGGTGAAGATGACCACACGAAATGCATGATTGATGAGAGCGAAATGAGCAGTGTGGTGAAGATGACCAACACGAATGGCATTGATTGATGAGAGCGAATAGCAGTGTGGTGAAGATGACCAACCAAGAATGGCATTGATTGAGTGAGAAATGAGCAGTGTGGTGAGATGACCACACGAATGGCATTGATTGAGTGAGAGCGAAATGAGCATTGGTGGAATGACCAACACGAAATGGCATTGATTGAGTGGAGCGAAATGAGCATGTGGTGAAGATGACCACACGAAATGGCATTGAGTGAGTGAGAGCGAAATGAGCAGTGTGGTGAAGATGACCAACACGAAATGGCATTGATTGAGTGAGAGCGAAATGAGCAGTGTGGTGAAGATGACCAACCGAAATGGCATTGATGAGTGAGAGCGAAATGAGCAGTGTGGTGAAGATGACCAACACGAAATGGCATTGATTGAGAGCGAAATGAGCAGTGTGGTGAAGATGACCACACGAAATGGCATTGATGAGTGAGAGCGAAATGAGCAGTGTGAAGATGACCAACACGAAATGGCATTGATGTGTGAGAGCGAAATGAGCAGTGTGGTGAAGATGACCAACACGAAATGGCATTGATGAGTGAGAGCGAAATGAGCAGTGTGGTGAAGATGACCAACACGAAATGGCATTGGAGTGAGAGCGAAATGAGCAGTGTGTGAAGATGACCAACACGAAATGGCATGATTGAGTGAGAGCGAAATGAGCAGTGTGGTGAAGATGACCAACACGAAATGGCATTGATTGAGTGAGAGCGAAATGAGCATGTGGTGAGATGACCAACGAAATGGCATTGATGAGAGCGAAATGAGCAGTGTGGTGAAGATGACCAACACGAAATGGCATTGATTGTGAGAGCGAAGAGCAGTGTGGTGAAGATGACCAACACGAAATGGCATTGATTGAGTGGAGCGAAATGAGCAGTGTGAAATGACCAACAGAAATGGCATTGAGTGAGAGCGAAATGAGCAGTGTGGTGAGATGACCAACACGAAATGGCATTGATTGAGTGAGAGCGAAATGAGCAGTGTGGTGAAGATGACCACACGAAATGGCATTGATTGAGTGAGAGCGAAATGATCATGTGTGAAGATACCAACACGAAATGGCATTGATTGAGTGAGAGCGAAATGAGCAGTGTGGTGAAGATACCAACACGAAATGGCATTGATTGAGTGAGAGCGAAATGATCCTGTGTGAAGATGACCAACACGAAATGGCATGATTGAGTGAGAGCGAAATGAGCAGTGTGGTGAAGATGACCAACACGAAATGGCATTGATTGATGAGAGCGAAATGAGCAGTGTGGTGAAGATGACCAACACGAAATGGCTTGATTGAGTGAGAGCGAAATGAGCAGTGTGGTGAAGATGACCAACACGAAATGGCATTGAGTGAGAGCGAAATGAGCAGTGTGGAAGATGACCAACACGAAATGCATTGATTGATGAGAGCGAAATGAGCAGTGTGGTGAAGATGCCAACACGAAATGGCATTGAGTGAGAGCGAATGAGCAGTGTGGTGAAGATGACCACACGAAATGGCATTGAGTGAGCGAAATGAGCAGTTGTGAAGATGACCAACACGAAATGGCATTGATGAGTGAGAGCGAATGAGCAGTGGTGAAGATGACCAACACGAAATGGCATTGAGTGAGAGCGAAATGAGCAGTGTGGTGAAGATGACCAACGAAATGGCATTGATTGAGTGAGAGCGAAATGAGCAGTGTGGTGAAGATGACCAACACGAAATGGCATTGATTGAGAGCGAAATGAGCAGTGTGGTGAAGATGACCAACACGAAATGGCATTGATTGAGAGCGAAATGAGCAGTGTGGTGAAGATGACCAACACGAAATGGCATTGATGAGTGAAGCGAAATGAGCAGTGTGGTGAAGATGACCACACGAAATGGCATTGATTGAGTGAGAGCGAAATGAGCATGTGGTGAAGATGACCAACACGAAATGGCATTGATTGAGTGAGAGCGAAATGAGCAGTGTGGTGAAGATGACCAACACGAAATGGCATTGATTGAGTGAGAGCGAAATGAGCAGTGTGGTGAAGATGACCACACGAAATGGCATTGATTGAGTGAGAGCGAAATGAGCAGTGTGGTGAAGATGACCACACGAAATGGCATTGATTGAGTGAGAGCGAAATGAGCAGTGTGGTGAAGATGACCAACACGAAATGGCATTGATTGAGTGAGAGCGAAATGAGCAGTGTGGTGAAGATGACCAACACGAAATGGCATTGATTGAGTGAAGCGAATGAGCAGTGTGGTGAAGATGACCAACACGAAATGGCATTGATTGAGTGAGAGCGAAATGAGCAGTGTGGTGAAGATGACCAACACGAAATGGCATTGATTGAGTGAGCGAAATGAGCATGTGGTGAAGATGACCAACACGAAATGGCATTGATTGAGTGAGAGCGAAATGAGCAGTGTGGTGAAGATGACCAACAAGAAATGGCATTGATTGAGTGAGAGCGAAATGAGCAGTGTGGTGAAGATGACCAACACGAAATAGCATTGGGTGAGAGCGAAATGAGCAATGTGTTGAAGATGACCAACACGAAATGGCATTGAGTGAGAGCGAAATGGGCAGTGTGGTGAAGATGACCAGCACGAAATTGCATTGTGTGAGAGCGAAATGAGCAGTGTGGTGAAGATGACCCACACGAAATGGCATTGATTGAGTGAGAGCGAAATGAGCAGTGTGGTGAAGATGACCAACACGAAATGGCATTGATTGAGTGAGAGCGAAATGAGCAGTGTGGTGAAGATGACCAACACGAAATGGCATTGATTGAGTGAGAGCGAAATGAGCAGTGTGGTGAAGATGACCAACACGAAATGGCATTGATTGAGTGAAAGCGAAATGAGCAGTGTGGTGAAGATGACCAACACGAAATGGCATTGATTGAGTGAGAGCGAAATGAGCAGTGTGGTGAAGATGACCAACACGAAATGGCATTGATTGAGTGAGAGCGAAATGAGCAGTGTGGTGAAGATGACCAACACGAAATGGCATTGAGTGAGAGAGAAATGAGCAGTGTGGTGAAGATGACCAACACGAAATGGCATTGATTGAGTGAGAGCGAAATGAGCAGTGTGGTGAAGATGACCAACACGAAATGGCATTGATTGAGTGAGAGCGAAATGAGCAGTGTGGTGAAGATGACCAACACGAAATGGCATTGATTGAGTGAGAGCGAAATGAGCAGTGTGGTGAAGATGACCAACACGAAATGGCATTGATTGAGTGAGAGCGAAATGAGCAGTGTGGTGAAGATGACCAACACGAAATGGCATTGATTGAGTGAGAGCGAAATGAGCATGTGGTGAAGATGACCAACACGAAATGGCATTGATTGAGTGAAGCGAAATGAGCAGTGTGAAGATGACCAACACGAAATGGCATTGATTGAGTGAGAGCGAAATGAGCAGTGTGGTGAAGATGACCAACACGAAATGGCATTGATTGAGTGAGAGCGAAATGAGCAGTGTTGAAGATGACCAACACGAAATGGCATTGATTGAGTGAGAGCGAAATGAGCAGTGTGGTGAAGATGACCAACACGAAATGGCATTGAGTGAGAGCGAAATGAGCAGTGTGGTGAAGATGACCAACACGAAATGGCATTGATTGAGTGAGAGCGAAATGAGCAGTGTGGTGAAGATGACCAACACGAAATGGCATTGATTGAGTGAGAGCGAAATGAGCAGTGTGGTGAAGATGACCAACACGAAATGGCATTGAGTGAGAGCGAAATGAGCAGTGTGGTGAAGATGACCAACACGAAATGGCATTGATTAGTGAGAGCGAAATGAGCAGTGTGGTGAAGATGACCAACACGAAATGGCATTGATTGAGTGAGAGCGAAATGAGCAGTGTGGTGAAGATGACCAACACGAAATGGCATTGAGTGAGAGCGAAATGAGCAGTGTGGTGAAGATGACCAACACGAAATGGCATTGATTGAGTGAGAGCGAAATGAGCAGTGTGGTGAAAATGACCAACACGAAATGGCATTGATTGAGTGAGAGCGAAATGAGCAGTGTGGTGAAGATGACCAACACGAAATGGCATTGATTGAGTGAGAGCGAAATGAGCAGTGTGGTGAAGATGACCAACACGAAATGGCATTGATTGAGTGAGAGCGAAATGAGCAGTGTGGTGAAGATGACCAACACGAAATGGCATTGATTGAGTGAGAGCGAAATGAGCAGTGTGGTGAAGATGACCAACACGAAATGGCATTGATTGAGTGAGAGCGAAATGAGCAGTGTGGTGAAGATGACCAACACGAAATGGCATTGATTGAGTGAGAGCGAAATGAGCAGTGTGGTGAAGATGACCAACACGAAATGGCATTGATTGTGTGAGCGAAATGAGCAGTGTGGTGAAGATGACCAACACGAAATGGCATTGATTGAGTGAGAGCGAAATGAGCAGTGTGGTGAAGATGACCAACACGAAATGGCATTGATTGAGTGAGAGCGAAATGAGCAGTGTGGTGAAGATGACCAACACGAAATGGCATTGATTGAGTGAGCGAAATGAGCAGTGTGGTGAAGATGACCAACACGAAATGGCATTGATTGAGTGAGAGCGAAATGAGCAGTGTGGTGAAGATGACCAACACGAAATGGCATTGATTGAGTGAGAGCGAAATGAGCAGTGTGGTGAAGATGACCAACACGAAATGGCATTGATTGAGTGAGAGCGAAATGAGCAGTGTGGTGAAGATGACCAACACGAAATGGCATTGATTGAGTGAGAGCGAAATGAGCAGTGTGGTGAAGATGACCAACACGAAATGGCATTGATTGATGAGAGCGAAATGAGCAGTGTGGTGAAGATGACCAACACGAAATGGCATTGATGAGTGAGAGCGAAATGAGCAGTGTGGTGAAGATGACCAACACGAAATGGCATTGATTGAGTGAGAGCGAAATGAGCAGTGTGGTGAAGATGACCAACACGAAATGGCATTGATTGAGTGAGAGCGAAATGAGCAGTGTGGTGAAGATGACCAACACGAAATGGCATTGATTGAGTGAGAGCGAAATGAGCAGTGTGGTGAAGATGACCAACACGAAATGGCATTGATTGAGTGAGAGCGAAATGAGCAATTGTGGTGAAGATGACCAACACGAAATGGCATTGAGTGAGAGCGAAATGAGCAGTGTGGTGAAGATGACCAACACGAAATGGCATTGATTGAGTGAGAGCGAAATGAGCAGTGTGGTGAAGATGACCAACACGAAATGGCATTGATTGAGTGAGAGCGAAATGAGCAGTGTGGTGAAGATGACCAACACGAAATGGCATTGATTGAGTGAGAGCGAAATGAGCAGTGTGGTGAAGATGACCAACACGAAATGGCATTGATTGAGTGAGAGCGAAATGAGCAGTGTGGTGAAGATGACCAACACGAAATGGCATTGATTGAGTGAGAGCGAAATGAGCAGTGTGGTGAAGATGACCAACACGAAATGGCATTGATTAGAGCGAAATGAGCATGTGGTGAAGATGACCAACACGAAATGGCATTGATTGAGTGAGCGAAATGAGCAGTGTGGTGAAGATGACCAACACGAAATGGCATTGATTGAGTGAGAGCGAAATGAGCAGTGTGGTGAAGATGACCAACACGAAATGGCATTGATTGAGTGAGAGCGAAATGAGCATGTGGTGAAGATGACCAACACGAAATGGCATTGATTGTGTGAGAGCGAAATGAGCAGTGTGGTGAAGATGACCAACACGAAATGGCATTGATTGAGTGAGAGCGAAATGAGCAGTGTGGTGAAGATGACCAACACGAAATGGCATTGATTGAGAGAGAGCGAAATGAGCAGTGTGGTGAAGATGACCAACACGAAATGGCATTGATTGAGTGAGAGCGAAATGAGCAGTGTGGTGAAGATGACCAACACGAAATGGCATTGATTGAGTGAGAGCGAAATGAGCAGTGTGGTGAAGATGACCAACACGAAATGGCATTGATTGAGTGAGAGCGAAATGAGCAGTGTGGTGAAGATGACCAACACGAAATGGCATTGATTGAGTGAGAGCGAAATGAGCAGTGTGGTGAAGATGACCAACACGAAATGGCATTGATTGAGTGAGAGCGAAATGAGCAGTGTGGTGAAGATGACCAACACGAAATGGCATTGATTGAGTGAGAGCGAAATGAGCAGTGTGGTGAAGATGACCAACACGAAATGGCATTGATTGAGTGAGAGCGAAATGAGCAGTGTGGTGAAGATGACCAACACGAAATGGGAATGAGTGAGCGCGAAATGAGCAGTGTGGTGAAGATGACCAACACGAAATGGCATTGAGTGAGAGCGAAATGAGCAGTGTGGTGAAGATGACCAACACGAAATGGCATTGATTGAGTGAGAGCGAAATGAGCAGTGTGGTGAAGATGACCAACACGAAATGGCATTGATTGAGTGAGAGCGAAATGAGCAGTGTGGTGAAGATGACCAACACGAAATGGCATTGATTGAGTGAGAGCGAAATGAGCAGTGTGGTGAAGATGACCAACACGAAATGGCATTGATTGAGTGAGCGAAATGAGCATGTGGTGAAGATGACCAACACGAAATGGCATTGATTGAGTGAGAGCGAAATGAGCAGTGTGGTGAAGATGACCAACACGAAATGGCATTGATTGAGTGAGAGCGAAATGAGCAGTGTGGTGAAGATGACCAACACGAAATGGCATTGATTGAGTGAGAGCGAAATGAGCAGTGTGGTGAAGATGACCAACACGAAATGGCATTGATTGAGTGAGAGCGAAATGAGCAGTGTGGTGAAGATGACCAACACGAAATGGCATTGATTGAGTGAGAGCGAAATGAGCAGTGTGGTGAAGATGACCAACACGAAATGGCATTGATTGTGTGAGAGCGAAATGAGCAGTGTGGTGAAGATGACCAACACGAAATGGCATTGATTGAATGAGAGCGAAATGAGCAGTGTGGTGAAGATGACCAACACGAAATGGCATTGATTGAGTGAGAGCGAAATGAGCAGTGTGGTGAAGATGACCAACACGAAATGGCATTGATTGAGTGAGAGCGAAATGAGCAGTGTGGTGAAGATGACCAACACGAAATGGCATTGATTGAGTGAGAGCGAAATGAGCAGTGTGGTGAAGATGACCAACACGAAATGGCATTGATTGAGTGAGAGCGAAATGAGCAGTGTGGTGAAGATGACCAACACGAAATGGCATTGATTGAGTGAGAGCGAAATGAGCAGTGTGGTGAAGATGACCAACACGAAATGGCATTGATTGAGTGAGAGCGAAATGAGCAGAGTTGTGAAGATGACCAACACGAAATGGCATTGATTGAGTGAGAGCGAAATGAGCAGTGTGGTGAAGATGACCAACACGAAATGGCATTGATTGAGTGAGAGCGAAATGAGCAGAGTGGTGAAGATGACCAACACGAAATGGCATTGATTGAGTGAGAGCGAAATGAGCAGTGTGGTGAAGATGACCAACACGAAATGGCATTGATTGAGTGAGAGCGAAATGAGCAGTGTGGTGAAGATGACCAACACGAAATGGCATTGATTGAGTGAGAGCGAAATGAGCAGTGTGGTGAAGATGACCAACACGAAATGGCATTGATTGAGTGAGAGCGAAATGAGCAGTGTGGTGAAGATGACCAACACGAAATGGCATTGAGTGAGAGCGAAATGAGCAGTGTGGTGAAGATGACCAACACGAAATGGCATTGATTGAGTGAGAGCGAAATGAGCAGTGTGGTGAAGATGACCAACACGAAATGGCATTGATTGAGTGAGAGCGAAATGAGCAGTGTGGTGAAGATGACCAACACGAAATGGCATTGATTGAGTGAGAGCGAAATGAGCAGTGTGGTGAAGATGACCAACACGAAATGGCATTGATTGAGTGAGAGCGAAATGAGCAGTGTGGTGAAGATGACCAACACGAAATGGCATTGATTGAGTGAGAGCGAAATGAGCAGTGTGAAGATGACCAACACGAAATGGCATTGATTGATGAGAGCGAAATGAGCAGTGTGGTGAAGATGACCAACACGAAATGGCATTGATTGAGTGAGAGCGAAATGAGCAGTGTGGTGAAGATGACCAACACGAAATGGCATTGATGTGAGAGCGAAATGAGCAGTGTGGTGAAGATGACCAACACGAAATGGCATTGATTGAGTGAGAGCGAAATGAGCAGTGTGGTGAAGATGACCAACACGAAATGGCATTGATTGAGTGAGAGCGAAATGAGCAGTGTGGTGAAGATGACCAACACGAAATGGCATTGATTGAGAGCGAAATGAGCAGTGTGGTGAAGATGACCAACACGAAATGGCATTGATTGAGTGAGAGCGAAATGAGCAGTGTGGTGAAGATGACCAACACGAAATGGCATTGATTGAGTGAGAGCGAAATGAGCAGTGTGGTGAAGATGACCAACACGAAATGGCATTGATTGAGTGAGCGAAATGAGCAGTGTGGTGAAGATGACCAACACGAAATGGCATTGATTGAGTGAGAGCGAAATGAGCAGTGTGGTGAAGATGACCAACACGAAATGGCATTGATTGAGTGAGAGCGAAATGAGCAGTGTGGTGAAGATGACCAACACGAAATGGCATTGATTGAGTGAGAGCGAAATGAGCAGTGTGGTGAAGATGACCAACACGAAATGGCATTGATTGAGTGAGCGAAATGAGCATGTGGTGAAGATGACCAACACGAAATGGCATTGATTGAGTGAGAGCGAAATGAGCAGTGTGGTGAAGATGACCAACACGAAATGGCATTGATTGAGTGAGAGCGAAATGAGCAGTGTGGTGAAGATGACCAACACGAAATGGCATTGATTGAGTGAGAGCGAAATGAGCAGTGTGGTGAAGATGACCAACACGAAATGGCATTGAGTGAGAGCGAAATGAGCAGTGTGGTGAAGATGACCAACACGAAATGGCATTGATTGAGTGAGTACGAAATGAGCAGTGTGGTGAAGATGACCAACACGAAATGGCATTGATTGAGTGAGAGCGAAATGAGCAGTGTGGTGAAGATGACCAACACGAAATGGCATTGATTGAGTGAGAGCGAAATGAGCAGTGTGGTGAAGATGACCAACACGAAATGGCATTGATTGAGTGAGAGCGAAATGAGCAGTGTGGTGAAGATGACCAACACGAGATGGCATTGAGTGAGAGCGAAATGAGCAGTGTGGTGAAGATGACCAACACGAAATGGCATTGATTGAGTGAGAGCGAAATGAGCAGTGTGGTGAAGATGACCAACACGAAATGGCATTGATTGAGTGAGAGCGAAATGAGCAGTGTGGTGAAGATGACCAACACGAAATGGCATTGATTGAGTGAGAGCGAAATGAGCAGTGTGGTGAAGATGACCAACACGAAATGGCATTGATTGAGTGAGAGCGAAATGAGCAGTGTGGTGAAGATGACCAACACGAAATGGCATTGATTGAGTGAGAGCGAAATGAGCAGTGTGGTGAAGATGACCAACACGAAATGGCATTGATTGAGTGAGAGCGAAATGAGCAGTGTGGTGAAGATGACCAACACGAAATGGCATTGATTGAGTGAGAGCGAAATGAGCAGTGTGGTGAAGATGACCAACACGAAATGGCATTGATTGAATGAGAGCGAAATGAGCAGTGTGGTGAAGATGACCAACACGAAATGGCATTGATTGAGTGAGAGCGAAATGAGCAGTGTGGTGAAGATGACCAACACGAAATGGCATTGATTGAGTGAGAGCGAAATGAGCAGTGTGGTGAAGATGACCAACACGAAATGGCATTGATTGAGTGAGAGCGAAATGAGCAGTGTGGTGAAGATGACCAACACGAAATGGCATTGATTGTGAGAGCGAAATGAGCAGTGTGGTGAAGATGACCAACACGAAATGGCATTGATTGAGTGAGAGCGAAATGAGCAGTGTGGTGAAGATGACCAACACGAAATGGCATTGATTGAGTGAGAGCGAAATGAGCAGTGTGGTGAAGATGACCAACACGAAATGGCATTGATTGAGTGAGAGCGAAATGAGCAGTGTGGTGAAGATGACCAACAAATGGCATTGATTGAGTGAGAGCGAAATGAGCAGTGTGGTGAAGATGACCAACACGAAATGGCATTGATTGAGTGAGAGCGAAATGAGCAGTGTGGTGAAGATGACCAACACGAAATGGCATTGATTGAGTGAGAGCGAAATGAGCAGTGTGGTGAAGATGACCAACACGAAATGGCATTGATTGAGTGAGAGCGAAATGAGCAGTGTGGTGAAGATGACCAACACGAAATGGCATTGATTGAGTGAGAGCGAAATGAGCAGTGTGGTGAAGATGACCAACACGAAATGGCATTGATTGAGTGAGAGCGAAATGAGCAATGTGGTGAAGATGACCAACACGAAATGGCATTGATTGAGTGAGAGCGAAATGAGCAGTGTGGTGAAGATGACCAACACGAAATGGCATTGATTGAGTGAGAGCGAAATGAGCAGTGTGGTGAAGATGACCAACACGAAATGGCATTGATTGAGTGAGCGAAATGAGCAGTGCGGTGAAGATGACCAACACGAAATGGCATTGATTGAGTGAGAGCGAAATGAGCAGTGTGGTGAAGATGACCAACACGAAATGGCATTGATTGAGTGAGAGCGAAATGAGCAGTGTGGTGAAGATGACCAACACGAAATGGCATTGATTGAGTGAGAGCGAAATGAGCAGTGTGGTGAAGATGACCAACACGAAATGGCATTGATTGAGTGAGAGCGAAATGAGCAGTGTGGTGAAGATGACCAACACGAAATGGCATTGATTGAGTGAGAGCGAAATGAGCAGTGTGGTGAAGATGACCAACACGAAATGGCATTGATTGAGTGAGAGCGAAATGAGCAGTGTGGTGAAGATGACCAACACGAAATGGCATTGATTGAGTGAGAGCGAAATGAGCAGTGTGGTGAAGATGACCAACACGAAATGGCATTGATTGAGTGAGAGCGAAATGAGCAGTGGTGAAGATGACCAACACGAAATGGCATTGATTGAGTGAAAGCGAAATGAGCAGTGTGGTGAAGATGACCAACACGAAATGGCATTGATTGAGTGAGAGCGAAATGAGCAGTGTGGTGAAGATGACCAACACGAAATGGCATTGATTGAGTGAGAGCGAAATGAGCAGTGTGGTGAAGATGACCAACACGAAATGGCATTGATTGAGTGAGAGCGAAATGAGCAGTGTGGTGAAGATGACCAACACGAAATGGCATTGAGTGAGAGCGAAATGAGCAGTGTGGTGAAGATGACCAACACGAAATGGCATTGATTGAGTGAGAGCGAAATGAGCAGTGTGGTGAAGATGACCAACACGAAATGGCATTGAGTGAGAGCGAAATGAGCAGTGTGGTGAAGATGACCAACACGAAATGGCATTGATTGAGTGAGAGCGAAATGAGCAATGTGGTGAAGATGACCAACACGAAATGGCATTGATTGAGTGAGAGCGAAATGAGCAGTGTGGTGAAGATGACCAACACGAAATGGCATTGATTGAGTGAGAGCGAAATGAGCAGTGTGGTGAAGATGACCAACACGAAATGGCATTGATTGAGTGAGAGCGAAATGAGCAGTGTGGTGAAGATGACCAACACGAAATGGCATTGATTGAGTGAGAGCGAAATGAGCAGTGTGGTGAAGATGACCAACACGAAATGGCATTGATTAGTGAGAGCGAAATGAGCAGTGTGGTGAAGATGACCAACACGAAATGGCATTGATTGAGTGAGAGCGAAATGAGCAGTGTGGTGAAGATGACCAACACGAAATGGCATTGATTGAGTTAAGAGCGAAATGAGCAGTGTGGTGAAGATGACCAACACGAAATGGCATTGATTGAGTGAGAGCGAAATGAGCAGTGTGGTGAAGATGACCAACACGAAATGGCATTGATTGAGTGAGAGCGAAATGAGCAGTGTGGTGAAGATGACCAACACGAAATGGCATTGATTGAGTGAGAGCGAAATGAGCATGTGGTGAAGATGACCACGAAATGGCATTGATTGAGTGAGAGCGAAATGAGCAGTGTGGTGAAGATGACCAACACGAAATGGCATTGATTGAGTGAGAGCGAAATGAGCAGTGTGGTGAAGATGACCAACACGAAATGGCATTGATTGAGTGAGCGAAATGAGCAGTGTGGTGAAGATGACCAACAAATGGCATTGATTGAGTGAGAGCGAAATGAGCAGTGTGGTGAATGACCAACACGAAATGGCATTGATGAGTGAGAGCGAAATGAGCAGTGTGGTGAAGATGACCAACACGAAATGGCATTGATGAGTGAGAGCGAAATGAGCAGTGTGGTGAAGATGACCAACACGAAATGGCATTGATTGAGTGAGAGCGAAATGAGCAGTGTGGTGAAGATGACCAACACGAAATGGCATTGATTGAGTGAGAGCGAAATGAGCAGTGTGGTGAAGATGACCAACACGAAATGGCATTGATTGAGTGAGAGAGAAATGAGCAGTGTGGTGAAGATGACCAACACGAAATGGCATTGATTGAGTGAGAGCGAAATGAGCAGTGTGGTGAAGATGACCAACACGAAATGGCATTGATTGAGTGAGAGCGAAATGAGCAGTGTGGTGAAGATGACCAACACGAAATGGCATTGATTGAGTGAGAGCGAAATGAGCAGTGTGGTGAAGATGACCAACACGAAATGGCATTGATTGAGTGAGAGCGAAATGAGCAGTGTGGTGAAGATGACCAACACGAAATGGCATTGATTGAGTGAGAGCGAAATGAGCAGTGTGGTGAAGATGACCAACACGAAATGGCATTGATTGAGTGAGCGAAATGAGCAGTGTGAAGATGACCAACACGAAATGGCATTGATTGAGTGAGAGCGAAATGAGCATGTGGTGAAGATGACCAACACGAAATGGCATTGATTGTGAGAGCGAAATGAGCAGTGTGGTGAAGATGACCAACACGAAATGGCATTGATTGAGTGAGAGCGAAATGAGCAGTGTGGTGAAGATGAACAAAAACAAATGGCATTGAGTGAGAGCGAAATGAGCAGTGTGGTGAAGATGACCAACACGAAATGGCATTGATTGAGTGAGAGCGAAATGAGCAGTGTGGTGAAGATGACCAACACGAAATGGCATTGATTGAGTGAGAGCGAATGAGTGTGGTGAAGATGACCAACACGAAATGGCATTGATTGTGAGAGCGAAATGAGCATGTGGTGAAGACCAACACGAAATGGCATTGATTGAGTGAGAGCGAAATGAGCAGTGTGGTGAAGATGACCAACACGAAATGGCATTGATTGAGTGAGAGCGAAATGAGCAGTGTGGTGAAGATGACCAACACGAAATGGCATTGATTGAGTGAGAGCGAAATGAGCAGTGTGGTGAAGATGACCAACACGAAATGGCATTGGAGTGAGAGCGAAATGAGCAGTGTGGTGAAGATGACCAACACGAAATGGCATTGATTGAGTGAGAGCGAAATGAGCAGTGTGGTGAAGATGACCAACACGAAATGGCATTGATTGAGTGAGAGCGAAATGAGCAGTGTGGAGAAGATGACCAACACGAAATGGCATTGAGTGAGAGCGAAATGAGCAGTGTGGTGAAGATGACCAACACGAAATGGCATTGATTGAGTGAGAGCGAAATGAGCATGTGGTGAAGATGACCAACACGAAATGGCATTGATTGAGTGAGAGCGAAATGAGCAGTGTGGTGAAGATGACCAACACGAAATGGCATTGATTGAGTGAGAGCGAAATGAGCAGTGTGAATGACCAACACGAAATGGCATTGATTGAGTGAGAGCGAAATGAGCAGTGTGGTGAAGATGACCAACACGAAATGGCATTGATTGAGTGAGAGCGAAATGAGCATGTGTGAAGATGACCAACACGAAATGGCATTGATGAGTGAGAGCGAAATGAGCAGTGTGGTGAAGATGACCAACACGAAATGGCATTGATTGAGTGAGAGCGAAATGAGCAGTGTGGTGAAGATGACCAACACGAAATGGCATTGATTGAGTGAGAGCGAAATGAGCAGTGTGGTGAAGATGACCAACACGAAATGGCATTGATTGAGTGAGAGCGAAATGAGCAGTGTGGTGAAGATGACCAACACGAAATGGCATTGATTGAGTGAGAGCGAAATGAGCAGTGTGGTGAAGATGACCAACACGAAATGGCATTGAATGAGTGAGAGCGAAATGAGCAGTGTGGTGAAGATGACCAACACGAAATGGCATTGAGTGAGTGAGAGCGAAATGAGCAGTGTGGTGAAGATGACCAACACGAAATGGCATTGATTGAGTGAGCGAAATGAGCATGTGGTGAAGATGACCAACACGAAATGGCATTGAGAGTGAGAGCGAAATGAGCAGTGTGGTGAAGATGACCAACACGAAATGGCATTGATTGAGTGACGAAATGAGCAGTTGGTGAAGATGACCAACACGAAATGGCATTGATTGAGTGAGAGCGAAATGAGCAGTGTGGTGAAGATGACCAACACGAAATGGCATTGATTGAGTGAGAGCGAAATGAGCAGTGTGGTGAAGATGACCAACACGAATGGCATTGATTGAGTGAGAGCGAATGAGCAGTGTGGTGAAGATGACCAACACGAAATGGCATTGATTGAGTGAGAGCGAAATGAGCAGTGTGGTGAAGATGACCACACGAAATGGCATTGATTGAGAGCGAAATGAGCAGTGTGAAGATGACCAACACGAATGGCATTGATTGAGTGAGAGCGAAATGAGCAGTGGTGAAGATGACCAACACGAAATGGCATTGATTGAGTGAGAGCGAAATGAGCAGTGTGGTGAAGATGACCAACACGAAATGGCATTGATTGAGTGAGAGCGAAATGAGCAGTGTGGTGAAGATGACCAACACGAAATGGCATTGATTGAGTGAGAGCGAAATGAGCAGTGTGGTGAAGATGACCAACACGAAATGGCATTGATTGAGTGAGAGCGAAATGAGCAAGTGTGGTGAAGATGACCAACACGAAATGGCATTGATTGAGTGAGAGCGAAATGAGCAGTGTGGTGAAGATGACCAACACGAAATGGCATTGATTGAGTGAGAGCGAAATGAGCAGTGTGGTGAAGATGACCAACACGAAATGGCATTGATTGAGTGAGAGCGAAATGAGCAGTGTGGTGAAGATGACCAACACGAAATGGCATTGAGTGAGAGCGAATGCAGTGTGGTGAAGATGACCAACCGAAATGGCATTGATTGAGTGAGAGCGAAATGAGCAGTGTGGTGAAGATGACCAACACGAAATGGCATTGATTGAGTGAGCGAAATGAGCAGTGTGGTGAAGATGACCAACACGAAGGCATTGATTGAGTGAGAGCGAAATGAGCAGTGTGGTGAAGATGACCAACACGAAATGGCATTGATTGATGGAGCGAAATGAGCAGTGTGGTGAAGATGACCAACCGAAATGGCATTGATTGAGTGAGAGCGAAATGAGCAGTGTGGTGAAGATGACCAACACGAAATGGCATTGATTGAGTGAGAGCGAAATGAGCAGTGTGGTGAAGATGACCAACACGAAATGGCATTGATTGAGTGAGAGCGAAATGAGCAGTGTGGTGAAGATGACCAACACGAATGCATTGATTGAGTGAGAGCGAAATGAGCAGTGTGTGAAGATGACCAACCGAAATGGCATTGATGAGTGAGAGCGAAATGAGCAGTGTGGTGAGATGACCAACACGAAATGGCATTGATTGAGTGAGAGCGAAATGAGCAGTGTGGTGAAGATGACCACACGAATGGCATTGATGAGAGCGAAATGAGCAGTGTGGTGAAGATGACCAACACAAATGGCATTGATTGAGTGAGAGCGAAATGAGCAGTGTGGGAAGATGACCAACACGAAATGGCATTGATTGAGTGAGAGCGAAATGAGCAGTGTGTGAAGATGACCAACACGAAATGCATTGATTGAGTAGAGCTAAATGAGCAGTGTGGTGAAGATGACCAACACGAAATGGCATTGATTGAGTGAGAGCGAAATGATCAGTGTGGTGAAATGACCAACAAAATGGCATTGGAGTGAGAGCGAAATGAGCATGTGGTGAAGATGACCAACACGAAATGGCATTGATTGAGATAGCGAAATGAGCAGTGTGGTGAAGATGACCAACACGAAATGGCATTGTTGAGTGAGCGAAATGAGCATGTGGTGAAGATGACCAACACGAAATGGCATTGATTGAGTGAGAGCGAAATGAGCAGTGTGGTGAAGATGACCAACACGAAATGGCATTGATGATGAGAGCGAAATGAGCAGTGTGGTGAAGATGACCAACACGAAATGGCATTGAGTGAGAGCGAAATGAGCAGTGTGGTGAAGATGACCAACACGAAATGGCATTGATTGAGTGAGAGCGAAATGAGCAGTGTGGTGAAGATGACCAACACGAAATGGCATTGAGTGAGAGCGAAATGAGCAGTGTGGTGAAGATGACCAACACGAAATGGCATTGAGTGAGAGCGAAATGAGCAGTGTGGTGAAGATGACCAACACGAAATGGCATTGATTGAGTGAGAGCGAAATGAGCAGTGTGGTGAAGATGACCAACACGAAATGGCATTGAGTGAGAGCGAGATGAGCAGTGTGGTGAAGATGACCAACACGAAATGGCATTGAGTGAGAGCGAAATGAGCAGTGTGGTGAAGATGACCAACACGAAATGGCATTGATTGAGTGAGAGCGAAATGAGCAGTGTGGTGAAGATGACCAACACGAAATGGCATTGATTGAGTGAGAGCGAAATGAGCAGTGTGGTGAAGATGACCAACACGAAATGGCATTGATGAGTGAGAGCGAAATGAGCAGTGTGGTGAAGATGACCAACACGAAATGGCATTGATTGAGTGAGAGCGAAATGAGCAGTGTGGTGAAGATGACCAACACGAAATGGCATTGATTGAGTGAGAGCGAAATGAGCAGTGTGGTGAAGATGACCAACACGAAATGGCATTGATGGAGTGAGAGCGAAATGAGCAGTGTGGTGAAGATGACCAACACGAAATGGCATTGATTGAGTGAGAGCGAAATGAGCAGTGTGGTGAAGATGACCAACACGAAATGGCATTGATTGAGTGAGAGCGAAATGAGCAGTGTGGTGAAGATGACCAACACGAAATGGCATTGATTGAGTGAGAGCGAAATGAGCAGTGTGGTGAAGATGACCAACACGAAATGGCATTGATTGAGTGAGAGCGAAATGAGCAGTGTGGTGAAGATGACCAACACGAAATGGCATTGATTGAGTGAGAGCGAAATGAGCAGTGTGGTGAAGATGACCAACACGAAATGGCATTGAGTGAGAGCGAAATGAGCAGTGTGGTGAAGATGACCAACACGAAATGGCATTGAGTGAGAGCGAAATGAGCAGTGTGGTGAAGATGACCAACACGAAATGGCATTGATTGAGTGTGAGCGAAATGAGCAGTGTGGTGAAGATGACCAACACGAAATGGCATTGATTGAGTGAGAGCGAAATGAGCAGTGTGGTGAAGATGACCAACACGAAATGGCATTGATTGAGTGAGAGCGAAATGAGCAGTGTGGTGAAGATGACCAACACGAAATGGCATTGATTGAGTGAGAGCGAAATGAGCAGTGTGGTGAAGATGACCAACACGAAATGGCATTGATTGAGGGAGAGCGAAATGAGCAGTGTGGTGAAGATGACCAACACGAAATGGCATTGATTGAGTGAGAGCGAAATGAGCAGTGTGTGAAGATGATCAACACGAAATGGCATTGAGTGCGAGCGAAATGAGCAGTGTGGTGAAGATGACCAACACGAAATGGCATTGATGATTGAGGAGAGCGAAATGAGCAGTGTGGTGAAGATGACCAACACGAAATGGCATTGAGTGAGAGCGAAATGAGCAGTGTGGTGAAGATGACCAACACGAAATGGCATTGATTGAGTGAGAGCGAAATGAGCAGTGTGGTGAAGATGACCAACACGAAATGGCATTGATTGAGTGAGAGCGAAATGAGCAGTGTGGTGAAGATGACCAACACGAAATGGCATTGATTGAGTGAGAGCGAAATGAGCAGTGTGGTGAAGATGACCAACACGAAATGGCATTGATTGAGTGAGAGCGAAATGAGCAGTGTGGTGAAGATGACCAACACGAAATGGCATTGAGTGAGAGCGAAATGAGCAGTGTGGTGAAGATGACCAACACGAAATGGAATTGATTGAGTGAGAGCGAAATGAGCAGTGTGGTGAAGATGACCAACACGAAATGGCATTGAGTGAGAGCGAAATGAGCAGGTGGTGAAGATGACCAACACGAAATGGCATTGATTGAGTGAGAGCGAAATGAGCAGTGTGGTGAAGATGACCAACACGAAATGGCATTGATGAGTGAGAGCGAAATGAGCAGTGTGGTGAAGATGACCAACACGAAATGGCATTGATTGAGTGAGAGCGAAATGAGCAGTGTGGTGAAGATGACCAACACGAAATGGCATTGATGAGTGAGAGCGAAATGAGCAGTGTGGTGAAGATGACCAACACGAAATGGCATTGATTGATTGAGAGCGAAATGAGCAGTGTGGTGAAGATGACCAACACGAAATGGCATTGATTGAGTGAGAGCGAAATGAGCAGTGTGGTGAAGATGACCAACACGAAATGGCATTGATTGAGTGAGAGCGAAATGAGCAGTGTGGTGAAGATGACCAACACGAAATGGCATTGATTGAGTGAGAGCGAAATGAGCAGTGTGGTGAAGATGACCAACACGAAATGGCATTGAGTGAGAGCGAAATGAGCAGTGTGGTGAAGATGACCAACACGAAATGGCATTGATTGAGTGAGAGCGAAATGAGCAGTGTGGTGAAGATGACCAACACGAAATGGCATTGAGTGAGAGCGAAATGAGCAGTGTGGTGAAGATGACCAACACGAAATGGCAATGATTGAGTGAGAGCGAAATGAGCAGTGTGGTGAAGATGACCAAACACGAAATGGCATTGTGAGTGAGAGCGAAATGAGCAGTGTGGTGAAGATGACCAACACGAAATGGCATTGATTGAGTGAGAGCGAAATGAGCAGTGTGGTGAAGATGACCAACACGAAATGGCATTGAGTGAGAGCGAAATGAGCAGTGTGGTGAAGATGACCAACACGAAATGGCATTGAGTGAGAGCGAAATGAGCAGTGTGGTGAAGATGACCAACACGAAATGGCATTGATTGAGTGAGAGCGAAATGAGCAGTGTGGTGAAGATGACCAACACGAAATGGCATTGATTGAGTGAGAGCGAAATGAGCAGTGTGGTGAAGATGACCAACACGAAATGGCATTGATTGAGTGAGAGCGAAATGAGCAGTGTGGTGAAGATGACCAACACGAAATGGATTGAGTGAGAGCGAAATGAGCAGTGTGGTGAAGATGACCAACACGAAATGGCATTGATTGAGTGAGAGCGAAATGAGCAGGTGGTGAAGATGACCAACACGAAATGGCATGATTGAGTGAGAGCGAAATGAGCAGTGTGGTGAAGATGACCAACACGAAATGGCATTGATTGAGTGAGAGCGAAATGAGCAGTGTGGTGAAGATGACCAACACGAAATGTCATTGAGTGAGAGCGAAATGAGCAGTGTGGTGAAGATGACCAACACGAAATGGCATTGATGAGTGAGAGCGAAATGAGCAGTGTGGTGAAGATGACCAACACGAAATGGCATGATTGAGTGAGAGCGAAATGAGCAGTGTGGTGAAGATGACCAACACGAAATGGCATTGAGTGAGAGCGAAATGAGCAGTGTGGTGAAGATGACCAACACGAAATGGCATTGAGTGAGAGCGAAATGAGCAGTGTGGTGAAGATGACCAACACGAAATGGCATGATTGATGAGTGAGAGCGAAATGAGCAGTGGGTGAAGATGACCAACACGAAATGGCATTGAGTGAGAGCGAAATGAGCAGTGTGGTGAAGATGACCAACACGAAATGGCATTGATGAGTGAGAGCGAAATGAGCAGTGTGTGAAGATGACCAACACGAAATGGCATGAGTGAGAGCGAAATGAGCAGTGTGGTGAAGATGACCAACACGAAATGGCATTGATTGAGTGAGAGCGAAATGAGCAGTGTGGTGAAGATGACCAACACGAAATGGCATTGATTGAGTGAGAGCGAAATGAGCAGTGTGGTGAAGATGACCAACACGAAATGGCATTGAGTGAGAGCGAAATGAGCAGTGTGGTGAAGATGACCAACACGAAATGGCATTGATTGAGTGTGAGCGAGAGAGCGAAATGAGCAGTGTGGTGAAGATGACCAACACGAAATGGCATGATTGAGTGAGAGCGAAATGAGCAGTGTGGTAAAGATGACCAACACGAAATGGCATTGATTGAGTGAGAGCGAAATGAGCAGTGTGGTGAAGATGACCCAAAACGAAATGGCATTGATTGAGTGAGAGCGAAATGAGCAGTGTGGTGAAGATGACCAACACGAAATGGCATTGATTGAGTGAGAGCGAAATGAGCAGTGTGGTGAAGATGACCAACACGAAATGGCATTGATGAGTGAGAGCGAAATGAGCAGTGTGGTGTGAAGATGACCAACACGAAATGGCATTGAGTGAGAGCGAAATGAGCAGTGTGGTGAAGATGACCAACACGAAATGGCATTGATTGAGTGAGAGCGAATGAGCAGTGTGGTGAAGATGACCAACACGAAATGGCATTGATGAGTGAGAGCGAAATGAGCAGTGTGGTGAAGATGACCAACACGAAATGGCATTGATTGAGTGAGAGCGAAATGAGCAGTGTGGTGAAGATGACCAACACGAAATGGCATTGAGTGAGAGCGAACGATGAGCAGTGTGGTGAAGATGACCAACACGAAATGGCATTGATTGAGTGAGAGCGAAATGAGCAGTGTTGGTTGAAGATGACCAACACGAAATGGCATTGAGTGAGAGAGCGAAATGAGCAGTGTGGTGAAGATGGACCAACACGAAATGGCATTGATTGAGTGAGAGCGAAATGAGCAGTGTGTGAAGATGACCAACACGAAATGGCATGTGAGTGAGAGCGAAATGAGCAGTGTGGTGAGATGACCAACACGAAATGGCATTGATGAGTGAGAGCGAAATGAGCAGTGTGGTGAAGATGACCAACACGAAATGGCATTGATTGAGTGAGCGAAATGAGCAGTGTGGTGAAGATGACCAACACGAAATGGCATTGATTGAGTGAGAGCGAAATGAGCAGTGTGGTGAAGATGACCAACACGAAATGGCATTGATTGAGTGAGAGCGAAATGAGCAGTGTGGTGAAGATGACCAACACGAAATGGCATTGAGTGAGAGAGCGAAATGAGCAGTGTGGTGAAGATGACCAACACGAAATGGCATTGAGTGAGAGCGAAATGAGCAGTGTGGTGAAGATGACCAACACGAAATGGCATTGATTGAGTGAGAGCGAAATGGGCAGTGTGTGAAGATGACCAACACGAAATGGCATTGAGTGAGAGCGAAATGAGCAGTGTGGTGAAGATGACCAACACGAAATGGCATTGATTGAGTGAGAGCGAAATGAGCAGTGTGGTGAAGATGACCAACACGAAATGGCATTGATTGAGTGAGAGCGAAATGAGCAGTGTGGTGAAGATGACCAACACGAAATGGCATTGAGGAGAGCGAAATGAGCAGTGGTGAAGATGACCAAACGAATGGCATTGATTGAGTGAGAGCGAAAGATGAGCAGGTGGTGAAGATGACCAACACGAATGGCATTGATTGAGTGAGAGCGAAATGAGCAGTGTGGTGAAGATGACCAACACGAAATGGCATTGATTGAGTGAGAGCGAATGAGCAGTGTGGTGAGATGACAACACGAAATGGCATTGATTGAGTGAGAGCGAAATGAGCAGTGTGTGAAGATGACCAACACGAAATGGCATTGAGTGAGAGCGAAATGAGCAGTGTGGTAGAAGATGACCAACACGAAATGCATTGAGTGAGAGCGAAATGAGCAGTGTGGTGAAGATGACCAACACGAAATGCATGATGAGTGAGAGCGAAATGAGCAGTGTGGTTGAAGATGACCAACACGAAATGGCATTGAGTGAGAGCGAATGAGCAGTGTGGTGAAGATGACCAACACGAAATGGCATTGATTGAGGAGAGAGCGAAATGAGCAGTGTGTGTGAAGATGACCAACACGAAATGGCATTGATTGAGTGAGAGCGAAATGAGCAGTGTGTGAAGATGACCAACACGAAATGGCATTGATTGAGTGAGAGCGAAATGAGCAGTGTGGTGAAGATGACCAACCGAAATGGCATTGATTGAGTGAGAGCGAAATGAGCAGTGTGGTGAAGATGACCAACACGAAATGGCATGAGTGAGAGCGAAATGAGCAGTGTGGGTGAAGATGACCAACACGAAATGGCATTGATTGAGTGAGAGCGAAATGAGCAGTGTGGTGAAGATGACCAACACGAAATGGCATTGAGTGAGAGCGAAATGAGCAGTGTGGTGAAGATGACCAACACGAAATGGCATTGATTGAGTGAGAGCGAAATGAGCAGTGTGGTGAAGATGCCACAACGAAATGGCATTGATTGAGTGAGAGCGAAATGAGCAGTGTGGTGAAGATGACCAACACGAAATGGCATTGATTGAGTGAGAGCGAAATGAGCAGGTGGTGAAGATGACCAACACGAAATGGCATTGATTGAGTGAGAGCGAAATGAGCGTGTGTGAAGATGACAACACGAAATGGCATTGATTGAGTGAGAGCGAAATGAGCAGTGTGGTGAAGATGACCAACACGAAATGGCATTGTTGAGTGAGAGCGAAATGAGCAGTGTGGTGAAGATGACCAACACGAAATGGCAATTGAGTGAGAGCGAAATGAGCAGTGTGGGAAGATGACCAACACGAAATGGCATGAGTGGAGAGCGAAATGAGCAGTGTGGTGAAGATGACCAACACGAAATGGCATGAGTGAGTGAGAGCGAAATGAGCAGTGTGGTGAAGATGACCAACACGAAATGGCATTGATTGAGTGAGAGCGAAATGAGCAGTGTGGTGAAGATGACCAACACGAAAGGCATTGAGTGAGAGCGAAATGAGCAGTGTGGAAGATGACCAAACACGAAATGGCATGATTGAGTTGAGAGCGAAATGAGCAGTGTGGTGAAGATGACCAACACGAAATGGCATTGATGTGAGAGCGAGCGAATGAGCAGTGTGGTGAAGATGACCAACACGAAATGGCATTGATTGAGTGAGAGCGAAATGAGCAGTGTGGTGAAGAACCACACGAAATGGCATTGAGTGAGAGCGAAATGAGCAGTGGTGAAGATGCCAACGAAATGGCATTGAGTTAGTGAGAGCGAAATGAGCAGTGTGGTGAAGATGACCAACACGAAATGGCATTGATTGAGTGAGTGAGAGCGAAATGAGCAGTGTGGTGAAGATGACCAACACGAAATGGCATTGATTGAGTGAGAGCGAAATGAGCAGTGTGGTGAAGATGACCAACACGAAATGGCATGATTGAGTGAGAGCGAAATGAGCAGGTGTGAAGATGACCAACACGAAATGGCATGAGTGAGAGCGAAATGAGCAGTGTGGTGAAGATGACCAACACGAAATGGATGATTGAGTGAGAGCGAAATGAGCAGTGTGGTGAGATGACCAACACGAAATGCATTGATTGAGTGAGAGCGAAATGAGCAGTGTGGTGAAGATGACCAACACGAAATGGCATGATTGAGTGAGAGCGAAATGAGCAGTGGTGAAGATGACCAACACGAAATGCATTGAGTGAGAGCGAAATGAGCAGTGTGGTGAAGATGACCAACACGAAATGGCATTGATGAGTGAGAGCGAAATGAGCAGGTGGTGAAGATGACCACACGAAATGGCATGATTGAGTGAGAGCGAAATGAGCAGTGTGGTGAGATGACCAACACGAAATGGCATTGAGTGAGAGCGAAATGAGCAGTGTGGTGAAGATGACCAACACGAAATGGCATTGAGTGAGAGCGAAATGAGCAGTGTGGTGAAGATGACCAACACGAATGGCATTGATGAGTGAGAGCGAAATGAGCGTGTGGTGAAGAATGACCAACACGAAATGGCATTGAGTGAGAGCGAAATGAGCAGTGTGGTGAAGATGACCAACACGAAATGGCATGATTGAGTGAGAGCGAAATGAGCAGTGTGTGAAGATGACCAACACGAAATGGCATTGAGTGAGAGCGAAATGAGCAGTGTGGTGAAGATGACCAACACGAAATGGCATTGATGAGTGAGAGCGAAATGAGCAGTGTGGTGAAGATGACCAACACGAAATGGCATTGATGAGTGAGAGCGAAATGAGCAGTGTGGTGAAGATGACCAACACGAAATGGGATTGAGTGAGAGCGAAATGAGCAGTGTGGTGAAGATGACAACACGAAATGGCATTGATTGAGTGAGAGCGAAATGAGCAGTGTGGTGAAGATGACCAACACGAAATGGCATTGATTGAGTGAGAGCGAAATGAGCAGTGTGTGAAGATGACCAACACGAAATGGCATGATTGAGTGAGAGCGAAATGAGCAGTGTGGTGAAGATGACCAACCGAAATGGCATTGATTGAGTGAGAGCGAAATGAGCAGTGTGGTGAAGATGACCAACACGAAATGGCATTGATTGAGTGAGAGCGAAATGAGCAGTGTGGTGAAGATGACCAACACGAAATGGCATTGAGTGAGAGCGAAATGAGCAGTGTGGTGAAGATGACCAACACGAAATGGCATTGAGTGAGAGCGAAATGAGCAGTGTGGTGAAGATGACCAACACGAAATGGCATTGATTGAGTGAGAGCGAAATGAGCAGTGTGGTGAAGATGACCAACACGAAATGGCATTGATTGAGTGAGAGCGAAATGAGCAGTGTGGTGAAGATGACCAAACGAAATGGCATTGATTGAGGTGAGAGCGAAATGAGCAGTGTGGTGAAGATGACCAACACGAAATGGCATGAGTGAGAGCGAAATGAGCAGTGTGGTGAAGATGACCAACACGAAATGGCATTGATTGAGTGAGAGCGAAATGAGCAGTGTGGTGAAGATGACCAACACGAAATGGCATTGATGAGTGAGAGCGAAATGAGCAGTGTGGTGAAGATGACCAACACGAAATGGCATTGATTGAGTGAGAGCGAAATGAGCAGTGTGGTGAAGATGACCAACACGAAATGGCATTGAGTGAGAGCGAAATGAGCAGTGTGGTGAAGATGACCAACACGAAATGGCATTGATGAGTGAGAGCGAAATGAGCAGTGTGGTGAAGATGACCAACACGAAATGGCATTGATGAGTGAGAGCGAAATGAGCAGTGTGGTGAAGATGACCAACGAAATGGCATTGAGTGAGAGCGAAATGAGCAGTGTGGTGAAGATGACCAACACGAAAGGCATTGAGTGAGAGCGAAATGAGCAGTGTGTGAAGATGACCAACACGAAATGGCATTGATTGAGTGAGAGCGAAATGAGCAGTGTGGTGAAGATGACCAACACGAAATGGCATTGAGTGAGAGCGAAATGAGCAGTGTGGTGAAGATGACCAACACGAAATGGCATTGATTGAGTGAGAGCGAAATGAGCAGTGTGTGAAGATGACCAACACGAAATGGCATTGATTGATGAGAGCGCGAAATGAGCAGTGTGTGGTGAAGATGACCAACACGAAATGGCATTGATGAGTGAGAGCGAAATGAGCAGTGTGGTGAAGATGACCAACACGAAATGGCATTGATTGAGTGAGAGCGAAATGAGCAGTGTGGTGAAGATGACCAACACGAAATGGCATTGAGTGAGAGCGAAATGAGCAGTGTGGTGAAGATGACCAACACGAAATGGCATTGATTGAGTGAGAGCGAAATGAGCAGTGTGGTGAAGATGACCAACACGAAATGGCATTGATTGAGTGAGAGCGAAATGAGCAGTGTGGTGAAGATGACCAACACGAAATGGCATTGATTGTGAGAGCGAAATGAGCAGTGTGGTGAAGATGACCACACGAAATGGCATTGAGTGAGTGAGAGCGAAATGAGCAGGTGGTGAAGTGACCAACACGAAATGGCATGATTGAGTGAGAGCGAAATGAGCAGTGTGGTGAAGATGACCAACACGAAATGGCATTGAGTGAGAGCGAAATGAGCAGTGTGGTGAAGATGACCAACACGAAATGGCATTGATTGAGTGAGAGCGAAATGAGCAGTGTGGTGAAGATGACCAACACGAAATGGCTTGATTGAGTGAGAGCGAAATGAGCAGTGTGGTGAGATGACCAACACGAAATGGCATTGAGTGAGAGCGAAATGAGCAGTGTGGTGAAGATGACCAACACGAAATGGATTGAGTGAGAGCGAAATGAGCAGTGTGGTGAAGATGACCAACACGAAATGGCATTGAGTGAGAGCGAAATGAGCAGTGTGTGTGAAGATGACCAACACGAAATGGATTGATTGAGTGAGAGCGAAATGAGCAGTGTGGATGAAGATGACCAACACGAAATGGCATTGAGTGAGGAGCGAAATGAGCAGTGTGGTGTGAAGATGACCAACACGAAATGGCATTGTTGAGTGAGAGCGAAATGAGCAGTGGTGGTGAAGATGACCAACACGAAATGGCATTGATTGAGTGAGAGCGAAATGAGCAGTGTGGTGAAGATGACCAACACGAAATGGCATTGATTGAGTGAGAGCGAAAGGAGCAGTGTGGTGAAGATGACCACACGAAATGGCATTGAGTGAGAGCGAAATGAGCAGTGTGGTGAAGATGACCAACACGAAATGGCATTGAGTGAGAGCGAACGAAATGAGCAGTGTGGTGAAGATGACCAACACGAAATGGCATTGATTGGTGAGAGCGAAATGAAGCAGTGTGGTGAAGATGACCAAACACGAAATGGCATTGATTGAGTGAGAGCGAAATGAGCAGTGTGGTGAAGATGACCAACACGAAATGGCATTGATTGAGTGAGAGCGAAATGAGCAGTGTGGTGAAGATGACCAACACGAAATGGCATTGATTGAGAGTGAGAGCGAAATGAGCAGTGTGGTGAAGATGACCAACACGAAAATGCATTGAGTGAGAGCGAAATGAGCAGTGGTGAAGATGACCAACACGAAATGGCATGATGAGTGAGGCGAAATGAGCAGTGTGGTGAAGATGACCAACACGAAATGGCATTGATTGAGTGAGAGCGAAATGAGCAGTGTGGTGAAGATGACCAACACGAAATGGCATTGATTGAGTGAGAGCGAAATGAGCAGTGTGGTTGAAGATGACCAACACGAAATGGCATTGATTGATGAGAGAGCGAAATGAGCAGTGTGGTGAAGATGACCAACACGAAATGGCATTGATTGAGTGAGAGCGAAATGAGCAGTGTGGTGAAGATGACCAACACGAAATGGCATTGATGAGTGAGAGCGAAATGAGCAGTGTGGTGGAAGATGACCAACACGAAATGGCATTGAGTGAGAGCGAAATGAGCAGTGTGGTGAAGGACCAACACGAAAATGGCATTGATTGAGTGAGAGCGAAATGAGCAGTGTGGTGAAGATGACCAACACGAAATGGCATTGATGAGTGAGAGCGAAATGAGCAGTGTGGTGAAGATGACCAACACGAAATGGCATTGATGAGTGAGAGCGAAATGAGCAGTGTGGTGAAGATGACCAACACGAAATGGCATTGAGTGAGAGCGAAATGAGCAGTGTGGTGATGACCAACACGAAATGGCATTGAGTGAGAGCGAAATGAGCAGTGTGGTGAAGATGACCAACACGAAATGGCATTGATGAGTGAGAGCGAAATGAGCAGTGTGGTGAAGATGACCAAACACGAAATGGCATTGATGAGTGAGAGCGAAATGAGCAGTGTGGTGAAGATGACCAACACGAAATGGCATTGAAGTGAGAGCGAAATGAGCAGTGTGGTGAAGATGACCAAAAAATGGCATTGATTGAGTGAGAGCGAAATGAGCAGTGTGGTGTTGAAGATGACCAACACGAAATGGCATTGATTGAGTGAGAGCGAAATGAGCAGTGTGGTGAAGATGACCAACACGAAATGGCATGAGTGTGAGCGAAATGAGCAGTGTGGTGAAGATGACCAAACACGAAATGGCATGATTGAGTGAGAGCGAAATTGAGCAGTGTGGTGAAGATGACCAACACGAAATGGCATTGATTGAGTGAGACGAGAAATGAGCAGTGTGGTGAAGATGACCAACAAAATGGCATTGATTGATGAGAGCGAAATGAGCAGTGTGGTGAAGATGACCAACACGAAATGGCATGATTGAGTGAGAGCGAAATGAGCAGTGTGGTGAAGATGACCAACACGAAATGGCATTGATTGAGTGAGAGCGAATGAGCAGTGTGGTGAAGATGACCAAACACGAAATGGCATTGATGAGTGAGAGCGAAATGAGCAGGTGGTGAAGATGACCAACACGAAATGGCATTGTTGAGTGAGAGCGAAATGAGCAGTGTGGTGAAGATGACCAACACGAAATGGCATTGAGTGAGAGCGAAATGAGCAGTGTGGTGAAGATGACCAACACGAAATGGCATTGATTGAGGAGAGCGAAATGAGCAGTGTGGTGAAGGACCAACACGAAATGGCATGATGAGTGAGAGCGAAATGAGCAGTGTGGTGAAGATGACCAACACGAAATGGCATGATTGAGTGAGAGCGAAATGAGCAGTGTGGTGAAGATGACCAACACGAAATGGCATTGATTGAGTGAGAGCGAAATGAGCAGTGTGGTGAAGATGACCAACACGAAATGGCATTGATTGAGTGAGAGCGAAATGAGAGCAGTGTGGTGAAGATGACCAAAACGAAATGGCATTGATTGAGTGAGAGCAAATGAGCAGTGTGGTGAAGATGACCAACAAATGGCATTGAGGATGAGGACGAAATGAGCGTGTGGTGAAGATGACCACACGAAATGGCATGATTGAGTGAGAGCGAAATGAGCAGTGTGGTGAAGATGACCAACACGAAATGGCATGAGTGTGAGAGCGAAATGATGAGCAGTGTGGTGAAGATGACCAACACGAATGGCATTGATTGAGTGAGAGCGAAATGAGCAGTGTGGTGAAGATGACCAACACGAAATGGCATTGATTGAGTGAGAGCGAAATGAGCAGTGTGGTGAAGATGACAACACGAAATGGCATTGAGTGATGAGAGCGAAATGAGCAGTGTGGTGAAGATGACCAACACGAATGGCATTGATGAGTGAGAGCGAAATGAGCAGTGTGGTGAAGATGAACAACACGAAATGGCATTGAGTGAGAGCGAAATGAGCAGTGTGGTGAAGATGACCAACACGAAATGGCATTGATTGAGTGAGAGCGAAATGAGCAGTGGTGGTGAAGTGACCCAAACGAAATGGCATTGAATGAGATGAGAGCGAAATGAGCAGTGTGGTGAAGATGACCAACACG
>CM010317.1:63184-101385 GCA_001923025.3 Taenia multiceps
CACCACTGATCATTTCGCTCTCACTCAATGCCATTTCGTGTGGTCATCTTCACCACACTGCTCATTCGCTCTACTCAATCAATGCCATTTCGTGTGGTCATCTTCACCACACTGCTCATTTCGCTCTCACTCAATGCCATTTCGTGTTGGTCATCTTCACCACACTGCTCATTTGCTCTCACTCAATCAATGCCATTTCGTGTTGGTCATCTTCACCACACTGCTCATTTCGCTCTCACTCAATGCCATTTCGTGTTGGTCATCTTCACCACACTGCTCATTTCGCTCTCACACTCATGCCATTTCGTGTTGGTCATCTTACCACACTGCTCATTTCGCTCTCACTCAATCAATGCCATTTCGTGTTGGTCATCTTCACCACACTGCTCATTTCGCTCTCACTCAATCAATGCCATTTCGTGTTGGTCATCTTCACCACACTGCTCATTTCGCTCTCACTCAATCAATGCCATTTCGTGTTGGTCATCTTCACCACACTGCTCATTTCGCTCTCACTCAATGCCATTTCGTGTTGGTCATCTTCACCACACTGCTCATTTCGCTCTCACTCAATGCCATTTCGTGTTGGTCATCTTCACCACACTGCTCATTTCGCTCTCACTCAATCAATGCCATTTCGTGTTGGTCATCTTCACCACTCTGCTCATTTCGCTCTCACTCAATGCCATTTCGTGTTGGTCATCTTCACCACACTGCTCATTTCGCTCTCACTCAATGCCATTTCGTGTTGGTCATCTTCACCACACTGCTCATTTCGCTCTCACTCAATGCCATTTCGTGTTGGTCATCTTCACCACACTGCTCATTTCGCTCTCAATCAATGCCATTTCGTGTTGGTCATCTTCACCACACTGCTCATTTCGCTCTCACTCAATGCCATTTCGTGTTGGTCATCTTCACACACTGCTCATTTCGCTCTCACTCAATCAATGCCATTCGTGTTGGTCATCTTCACCACACTGCTCATTTCGCTCTCACTCAATGCCATTTCGTGTTGGTCATCTTCACCACACTGCTCATTCGCTCTCACTCAATCAATGCCATTTCGTGTTGGTCATCTTCACCACACTGCTCATTTCGCTCTCACTCAATCAATGCCATTTCGTGTTGGTCATCTTCACCAACTGCTCATTTCGCTCTCACTCAATGCCATTTCGTGTTGGTCATCTTCACCACTGCTCATTTCGCTCACTCAATCAATGCCATTTCGTGTTGGTCATCTTCACCACACTGCTCATTTCGCTCTCACTCAATCAATGCCATTTCGTGTTGGTCATCTTCACCACACTGCTCATTTCGCTCTCAATCAATGCCATTTCGTGTTGGTCATCTTCACCACACTGCTCATTTCGCTCTCACTCAATCAATGCCATTTCGTGTTGGTCATCTTCACCACACTGCTCATTTCGCTCTCACTCAATCAATGCCATTTCGTGTTGGTCATCTTCACCACACTGCTCATTTCGCTCTCATCAATGCCATTTCGGTTGGTCATCTTCACCACACTGCTCATTTCGCTCTCACACAATCAATGCAATTTCGTGTTGGTCATCTTCACCACACTGCTCATTTCGCTCTCACTCAATGCCATTTCGTGTTGGTCATCTTCACCACACTGCTCATTTCGCTCTCACTCAATCAATGCCATTTCGTGTTGGTCATCTTCACCACACTGCTCATTTCGCTCTCACTCACTCAATGCCATTTCGTGTTGGTCATCTTCACCACACTGCTCATTTCGCTCTCACTCAATCAATGCCATTTCGTGTTGGTCATCTTCACCACACTGCTCATTTCGCTCTCACTCAATCAATGCCATTTCGTGTTGGTCATCTTCACCACATGCTCATTTCGCTCTCACAATCAATGCCATTTCGTGTTGGTCATCTTCACCACACTGCTCATTTCGCTCTCACTCAATCAATGCCATTTCGTGTTGGTCATCTTCACCACACTGCTCATTTCGCTCTCATCAATGCCATTTCGTGTTGGTCATCTTCACCACACTGCTCATTTCGCTCTCACTCAATCAATGCCATTTCGTGTTGGTCATCTTCACCACACTGCTCATTTCGCTCTCACTCAATGCCATTTCGTGTTGGTCATCTTCACCACACTGCTCATTTCGCTCACTCAATCAATGCCATTTCGTGTTGGTCATCTTCACCACACTGCTCATTTCGCTCTCACTCAATCAATGCCATTTCGTGTTGGTCATCTTCACCACACTGCTCATTTCGCTCTCACTCAATCAATGCCATTTCGTGTTGGTCATCTTCACCACATTGCTCATTTCGCTCTCACTCAATCAATGCCATTTCGTGTTGGTCATCTTCACCACACTGCTCATTTCGCTCTCACTCAATGCCATTTCGTGTTGGTCATCTTCACCACACTGCTCATTTCGCTCTCACTCAATGCCATTTCGTGTTGGTCATCTTCACCACACTGCTCATTTCGCTCTCACTCAATCAATGCCATTTCGTGTTGGTCATCTTCACCACACTGCTCATTTCGCTCTCACTCAATCAATGCCATTTCGTGTTGGTCATCTTCACCACACTGCTCATTTCGCTCTCACTCAATCAATGCCATTTCGTGTTGGTCATCTTCACCACACTGCTCATTTCGCTCTCACTCAATCAATGCCATTTCGTGTTGGTCATCTTCACCACACTGCTCATTTCGCTCTCACTCAATCAATGCCATTTCGTGTTGGTCATCTTCACCACACTGCTCATTTCGCTCTCACTCAATGCCATTTCGTGTTGGTCATCTTCACCACACTGCTCATTTCGCTCTCAATCAATGCCATTTCGTGTTGGTCATCTTCACCACACTGCTCATTTCGCTCTCACTCAATGCCATTTCGTGTTGGTCATCTTCACCACACTGCTCATTTCGCTCCCACTCAATCAATGCCATTTCGTGTTGGTCATCTTCACCACACTGCTCATTTCGCTCTCATCAATGCCATTTCGTGTTGGTCATCTTCACCACACTGCTCATTTCGCTCTCACTCAATCAATGCCATTTCGTGTTGGTCATCTTCACCACATGCTCATTTCGCTCTCACTCAATCAATGCCATTTCGTGTTGGTCATCTTCACCACACTGCTCATTTCGCTCTCACTCAATCAATGCCATTTCGTGTTGGTCATCTTCACCACACTGCTCATTTCGCTCTCACTCAATGCCATTTCGTGTTGGTCATCTTCACCACACTGCTCATTTCGCTCTCACTCAATGCCATTTCGTGTTGGTCATCTTCACCACACTGCTCATTTCGCTCTCAATCAATGCCATTTCGTGTTGGTCATCTTCACCACACTGCTCATTTCGCTCTCACTCAATGCCATTTCGTTTTGGTCATCTTCACCACACTGCTCATTTCGCTCTCACTCAATGCCATTTCGTGTTGGTCATCTTCACCACACTGCTCATTTCGCTCACTCAATCAATGCCATTTCGTGTTGGTCATCTTCACCACACTGCTCATTTCGCTCTCACTCAATGCCATTTCGTGTTGGTCATCTTCACCACACTGCTCATTTCGCTCTCACTCAATCAATGCCATTTCGTGTTGGTCATCTTCACCACACTGCTCATTTCGCTCTCACTCAATCAATGCCATTTCGTGTTGGTCATCTTCACCACACTGCTCATTTCGCTCTCACTCATCAATGCCATTTCGTGTTGGTCATCTTCACCACACTGCTCATTTCGCTCTCAATCAATGCCATTTCGTGTTGGTCATCTTCACCACACTGCTCATTTCGCTCTCACTCAATGCCATTTCGTGTGGTCATCTTCACCACACTGCTCATTTCGCTCACTCAATCAATGCCATTTCGTGTTGGTCATCTTCACCACACTGCTCATTTCGCTCTCACTCAATCAATGCCATTTCGTGTTGGTCATCTTCACCACACTGCTCATTTCGCTCTCACTCAATCAATGCCATTTCGTGTTGGTCATCTTCACACACTGCTCATTTCGCTCTCACTCAATCAATGCCATTTCGTGTTGGTCATCTTCACCACACTGCTCATTTCGCTCTCACTCAATGCCATTTCGTGTTGGTCATCTTCACCACACTGCTCATTTCGCTCTCATCAATGCCATTTCGTGTTGGTCATCTTCACCACACTGCTCATTTCGCTCTCACTCAATGCCATTTCGTGTTGGTCATCTTCACCACACTGCTCATTTCGCTCTCACTCAATCAATGCCATTTCGTGTTGGTCATCTTCACCACACTGCTCATTTCGCTCTCACTCAATCAATGCCATTTCGTGTTGGTCATCTTCACCACACTGCTCATTTCGCTCTCACTCAATCAATGCCATTTCGTGTTGGTCATCTTCACCACATGCTCATTTCGCTCTCACTCAATCAATGCCATTTCGTGTTGGTCATCTTCACCACACTGCTCATTTCGCTCTCACTCAATCAATGCCATTTCGTGTTGGTCATCTTCACCACACTGCTCATTTCGCTCACTCAATCAATGCCATTTCGTGTTGGTCATCTTCACCACACTGCTCATTTCGCTCTCACTCAATGCCATTTCGTGTTGGTCATCTTCACACTGCTCATTTCTCTCAATCAATGCCATTTCGTGTTGGTCATCTTCACCACACTGCTCATTTCGCTCACTCAATCAATGCCATTTCGTGTTGGTCATCTTCACCACACTGCTCATTTCGCTCTCACTCAATCAATGCCATTTCGTGTTGGTCATCTTCACCACACTGCTCATTTCGCTCTCACTCAATGCCATTTCGTGTTGGTCATCTTCACCACACTGCTCATTTCGCTCTCACTCAATCAATGCCATTTCGTGTTGGTCATCTTCACCACACTGCTCATTTCGCTCTCAATCAATGCCATTTCGTGTTGGTCATCTTCACCACACTGCTCATTTCGCTCTCACTCAATGCCATTTCGTTGGTCATCTTCACCACACTGCTCATTTCGCTCTCAATCAATGCCATTTCGTTTGGTCATCTTCACCACACTGCTCATTTCGCTCTCACTCAATGCCATTTCGTGTTGGTCATCTTCACCACACTGCTCATTTCGCTCTCACTCAATCAATGCCATTTCGTGTTGGTCATCTTCACCACACTGCTCATTTCGCTCTCACTCAATGCCATTTCGTGTTGGTCATCTTCACCACACTGCTCATTTCGCTCTCACTCATCAATGCCATTTCGTGTTGGTCATCTTCACCACACTGCTCATTTCGCTCTCACTCAATCAATGCCATTTCGTGTTGGTCATCTTCACCACACTGCTCATTTCGCTCTCACTCAATCAATGCATTCGTGTTGGTCATCTTCACCACACTGCTCATTTCGCTCTCACTCAATGCCATTTCGTGTTGGTCATCTTCAACACTGCTCATTTCGCTCTCACTCAATGCCATTTCGTGTTGGTCATTTCACCACACTGCTCATTTCGCTCTCACTCAATGCCATTTCGTGTTGGTCATCTTCACACACTGTCATTTCGCTCTCACTCAATGCCATTTCGTGTTGGTCATCTTCACCACACTGCTCATTTCGCTCTCACTCAATGCCATTCGTGTTGGTCATCTTCACCACACTGCTCATTTCGCTCTCACAATCAATGCCATTTCGTGTTGGTCATCTTCACCCACTGCTCATTTCGCTCTCACCAATCAATGCCATTTCGTGTTGGTCATCTTCACCACACTGCTCATTTCGCTCTCACTCAATGCCATTTCGTGTTGGTCATCTTCACCAACTGCTCATTTCGCTCTCACTCAATGCCATTTCGTGTTGGTCATCTTCACCACACTGCTCATTTCGCTCACTCAATCAATGCCATTTCGTGTTGGTCATCTTCACCACATGCTCATTTCGCTCACTCAATGCCATTCGTGTTGGTCATCTTCACCACATGCTCATTTCGCTCTCACTCAATGCCATTTCGTGTTGGTCATCTTCACCACACTGCTCATTTCGCTCTCACTCAATCAATGCCATTTCGTGTTGGTCATCTTCACCACACTGCTCATTTCGCTCTCACTCAATGCCATTTCGTGTTGGTCATCTTCACCACACTGCTCATTTCGCTCTCACTCAATCAATGCCATTTCGTGTTGGTCATCTTCACCACACTGCTCATTTCGCTCAATCAATGCCATTTCGTTTTGGTCATCTTCACCACACTGCTCATTTCGCTCTCACTCAATCAATGCCATTTCGTGTTGGTCATCTTCACCACACTGCTCATTTCGCTCTCACTCAATGCCATTTCGTGTTGGTCATCTTCACCACACTGCTCATTTCGCTCACTCAATCAATGCCATTTCGTGTTGGTCATCTTCACCACACTGCTCATTTCGCTCTCACTCAATGCCATTTCGTGTTGGTCATCTTCACCACACTGCTCATTTCGCTCTCACTCAATCAATGCCATTTCGTGTTGGTCATCTTCACCACACTGCTCATTTCGCTCTCACTCAATGCCATTTCGTGTTGGTCATCTTCACCACATGCTCATTTCGCTCTCACAATCAATGCCATTTCGTGTTGGTCATCTTCACCACACTGCTCATTTCGCTCACTCAATCAATGCCATTTCGTGTTGGTCATCTTCACCACACTGCTCATTTCGCTCTCACTCAATGCCATTTCGTGTTGGTCATCTTCACCACACTGCTCATTTCGCTCTCACTCAATCAATGCCATTTCGTGTTGGTCATCTTCACCACACTGCTCATTTCGCTCTCACTCAATCAATGCCATTTCGTGTTGGTCATCTTCACCACACTGCTCATTTCGCTCTCACAAAATGCCATTTCGTGTTGGTCATCTTCACCACACTGCTCATTTCGCTCTCACTCAATCAATGCCATTTCGTGTTGGTCATCTTCACCACACTGCTCATTTCGCTCTCACTCAATGCCATTTCGTGTTGGTCATCTTCACCACACTGCTCATTTCGCTCTCACTCAATGCCATTTCGTGTTGGTCATCTTCACCACACTGCTCATTTCGCTCTCACTCAATCAATGCCATTTCGTGTTGGTCATCTTCACCACACTGCTCATTTCGCTCTCACTCAATGCCATTTCGTGTTGGTCATCTTCACCACACTGCTCATTTCGCTCTCACTCAATGCCATTTCGTGTTGGTCATCTTCACCACACTGCTCATTTCGCTCTCACTCAATCAATGCCATTTCGTGTTGGTCATCTTCACCACACTGCTCATTTCGCTCTCACTCAATGCCATTTCGTGTTGGTCATCTTCACCACATGCTCATTTCGCTCTCACTCAATCAATGCCATTTCGTGTTGGTCATCTTCACACTGCTCATTTCGCTCTCACTCAATCAATGCCATTTCTTGTTGGTCATCTTCACCACACTGCTCATTTCGCTCTCAATCAATGCCATTTCGTGTTGGTCATCTTCACCACACTGCTCATTTCGCTCTCACTAATCAATGCCATTTCGTGTTGGTCATCTTCACCACACTGCTCATTTCGCTCTCACTCAATCAATGCCATTTCGTGTTGGTCATCTTCACCACACTGCTCATTTCGCTCTCATCAATCAATGCCATTTCGTGTTGGTCATCTTCACACACTGCTCATTTCGCTCTCACTCAATCAATGCCATTTCGTGTTGGTCATCTTCACCACACTGCTCATTTCGCTCACTCATCAATGCCATTTCGTGTTGGTCATCTTCACCACACTGCTCATTTCGCTCTCACTCAATGCCATTTCGTGTTGGTCATCTTCACCACACTGCTCATTTCGCTCTCAATCAATGCCATTTCGTGTTGGTCATCTTCACCACACTGCTCATTTCGCTCTCACTCAATCAATGCCATTTCGTGTTGGTCATCTTCACCACACTGCTCATTTCGCTCTCACTCAATCAATGCCATTTCGTGTTGGTCATCTTCACCACACTGCTCATTTCGCTCTCACTCAATCAATGCCATTTCGTGTTGGTCATCTTCACCACACTGCTCATTTCGCTCTCACTCAATCAATGCCATTTCGTGTTGGTCATCTTCACCACACTGCTCATTTCGCTCTCACTCAATGCCATTTCGTGTTGGTCATCTTCACCACACTGCTCATTTCGCTCTCATCAATGCCATTTCGTGTTGGTCATCTTCACCACACTGCTCATTTCGCTCTCACTCAATGCCATTTCGTGTTGGTCATCTTCACCACACTGCTCATTTCGCTCTCACTCAATCAATGCCATTTCGTGTTGGTCATCTTCACCACACTGCTCATTTCGCTCTCACTCATCAATGCCATTTCGTGTTGGTCATCTTCACCACACTGCTCATTTCGCTCACTCAATCAATGCCATTTCGTGTTGGTCATCTTCACCACACTGCTCATTTCGCTCTCATCAATGCCATTTCGTGTTGGTCATCTTCACCACACTGCTCATTTCGCTCTACTCAATCAATGCCATTTCGTGTTGGTCATCTTCACCACACTGCTCATTTCGCTCTCACTCAATCAATGCCATTTCGTGTTGGTCATCTTCACCACACTGCTCATTTCGCTCTCAATCAATGCCATTTCGTGTTGGTCATCTTCACCACACTGCTCATTTCGCTCTCACTCAATGCCATTTCGTGTTGGTCATCTTCACCACACTGCTCATTTCGCTCTCACTCAATCAATGCCATTTCGTGTTGGTCATCTTCACCACACTGCTCATTTCGACTCAATCAATGCCATTTCGTGTTGGTCATCTTCACCACTGCTCATTTCGCTCTCACTCAATGCCATTTCGTGTTGGTCATCTTCACCACACTGCTCATTTCGCTCTCACTCAATGCCATTTCGTGTTGGTCATCTTCACCACACTGCTCATTTCTCTCTCAATCAATGCCATTTCGTGTTGGTCATCTTCACCACACTGCTCATTTCGCTCTCACTCAATGCCAATATTTCGTGTTGGTCATCTTCACCACACTGCTCATTTCGCTCTCATCAATGCCATTTCGTGTTGGTCATCTTCACCACACTGCTCATTTCGCTTCATCAATCAATGCCATTTCGTGTTGGTCATCTTCACCACACTGCTCATTTCGCTCTCACTCAATCAATGCCATTTCGTGTTGGTCATCTTCACCACACTGCTCATTTCGCTCTCACTCAATGCCATTTCGTGTTGGTCATCTTCACCACACTGCTCATTTCGCTCTCACTCAATGCCATTTCGTGTTGGTCATCTTCACCACACTGCTCATTTCGCTCTCACAAAATCAATGCCATTTCGTGTTGGTCATCTTCACCACACTGCTCATTTCGCTCTCACTCAATCAATGCCATTTCGTGTTGGTCATCTTCACCACACTGCTCATTTCGCTCTCACTCAATGCCATTTCGTGTTGGTCATCTTCACCACACTGCTCATTTCGCTCTCACTCAATCAATGCCATTTCGTGTTGGTCATCTTCACCACACTGCTCATTTCGCTCTCACTCAATCAATGCCATTTCGTGTTGGTCATCTTCACCACACTGCTCATTTCGCTCTCACTCAATCAATGCCATTTCGTGTTGGTCATCTTCACCACACTGCTCATTTCGCTCTCATCAATCATTTCGTGTTGGTCATCTTCACCACACTGCTCATTTCGCTCTCACTCAATCAATGCCATTTCGTGTTGGTCATCTTCACCACACTGCTCATTTCGCTCTCAATCAATGCCATTTCGTGTTGGTCATCTTCACCACACTGCTCATTTCGCTCTCACTCAATCAATGCCATTTCGTGTTGGTCATCTTCACCACACTGCTCATTTCGCTCTCACTCAATGCCATTTCGTGTTGGTCATCTTCACCACACTGCTCATTTCGCTCTCAATCAATGCCATTTCGTGTTGGTCATCTTCACCACACTGCTCATTTCGCTCTCACTCAATCAATGCCATTTCGTGTTGGTCATCTTCACCACACTGCTCATTTCGCTCTCACTCAATCAATGCCATTTCGTGTTGGTCATCTTCACCACACTGCTCATTTCGCTCTCACTCAATGCCATTTCGTGTTGGTCATCTTCACCACACTGCTCATTTCGCTCTCACTCAATCAATGCCATTTCGTGTTGGTCATCTTCACCACACTGCTCATTTCGCTCTCACTCAATCAATGCCATTTCGTGTTGGTCATCTTCACCACACTGCTCATTTCGCTCTCACTCAATGCCATTTCGTGTTGGTCATCTTCACCACACTGCTCATTTCGCTCTCACTCAATGCCATTTCGTGTTGGTCATCTTCACCACACTGCTCATTTCGCTTTCACTCAATCAATGCCATTTCGTGTTGGTCATCTTCACCACACTGCTCATTTCGCTCTCACTCAATCAATGCCATTTCGTGTTGGTCATCTTCACCACACTGCTCATTTCGCTCTCACTCAATCAATGCCATTTCGTGTTGGTCATCTTCACCACACTGCTCATTTCGCTCATCATCAATGCCATTTCGTGTTGGTCATCTTCACCACACTGCTCATTTCGCTCTCACTCAATCAATGCCATTTCGTGTTGGTCATCTTCACCACACTGCTCATTTCGCTCTCACTCAATCAATGCCATTTCGTGTTGGTCATCTTCACCACACTGCTCATTTCGCTCTCACTCAATGCCATTTCGTGTTGGTCATCTTCACCACACTGCTCATTTCGCTCTCACTCAATCAATGCCATTTCGTGTTGGTCATCTTCACCACACTGCTCATTTCGCTCTCACTCAATGCCATTTCGTGTTGGTCATCTTCACCACACTGCTCATTTCGCTCTCACTCAATCAATGCCATTTCGTGTTGGTCATCTTCACCACACTGCTCATTTCGCTCTCACTCAATCAATGCCATTTCGTGTTGGTCATCTTCACCACACTGCTCATTTCGCTCTCACTCAATGCCATTTCGTGTTGGTCATCTTCACCACACTGCTCATTTCGCTCTCACTCAATGCCATTTCGTGTTGGTCATCTTCACCACACTGCTCATTTCGCTCTCAATCAATGCCATTTCGTGTTGGTCATCTTCACCACACTGCTCATTTCGCTCTCACTCAATCAATGCCATTTCGTGTTGGTCATCTTCACCACACTGCTCATTTCGCTCTCACTCACTCAATGCCATTTCGTGTTGGTCATCTTCACCACACTGCTCATTTCGCTCTCACTCAATGCCATTTCGTGTTGGTCATCTTCACCACACTGCTCATTTCGCTCTCACTCAATCAATGCCATTTCGTGTTGGTCATCTTCACCACACTGCTCATTTCGCTCTCACTCAATGCCATTTCGTGTGTGGTCATCTTCACCACACTGCTCATTTCGCTCTCACTCAATGCCATTTCGTGTTGGTCATCTTCACCACACTGCTCATTTCGCTCTCACTCAATGCCATTTCGTGTTGGTCATCTTCACCACACTGCTCATTTCGCTCTCACTCAATGCCATTTCGTGTTGGTCATCTTCACCACACTGCTCATTTCGCTCTCACTCAATCAATGCCATTTCGTGTTGGTCATCTTCACCACACTGCTCATTTCGCTCTCACTCAATCAATGCCATTTCGTGTTGGTCATCTTCACCACACTGCTCATTTCGCTCTCACTCAATCAATGCCATTTCGTGTTGGTCATCTTCACCACACTGCTCATTTCGCTCTCACTCAATGCCATTTCGTGTTGGTCATCTTCACCACACTGCTCATTTCGCTCTCACTCAATCAATGCCATTTCGTGTTGGTCATCTTCACCACACTGCTCATTTCGCTCTCACTCAATCAATGCCATTTCGTGTTGGTCATCTTCACCACACTGCTCATTTCGCTCTCACTCAATCAATGCCATTTCGTGTTGGTCATCTTCACAACACTGCTCATTTCGCTCTCACTCAATGCCATTTCGTGTTGGTCATCTTCACCACACTGCTCATTTCGCTCTCACTCAATGCCATTTCGTGTTGGTCATCTTCACCACACTGCTCATTTCGCTCTCACTCAATGCCATTTCGTGTTGGTCATCTTCACCACACTGCTCATTTCGCTCTCACTCAATGCCATTTCGTGTTGGTCATCTTCACCACACTGCTCATTTCGCTCTCACTCAATCAATGCCATTTCGTGTTGGTCATCTTCACCACACTGCTCATTTCGCTCTCACTCAATGCCATTTCGTGTTGGTCATCTTCACCACACTGCTCATTTCGCTCTCACAATCAATGCCATTTCGTGTTGGTCATCTTCACCACACTGCTCATTTCGCTCTCATCAATGCCATTTCGTGTTGGTCATCTTCACACTGCTCATTTCGCTCTCACTCATCAATGCCATTTCGTGTTGGTCATCTTCACCACACTGCTCATTTCGCTCTCAATCAATGCCATTTCGTGTTGGTCATCTTCACCACACTGCTCATTTCGCTCTCACTCAATCAATGCCATTTCGTGTTGGTCATCTTCACCACACTGCTCATTTCGCTCTCACTCAATCAATGCCATTTCGTGTTGGTCATCTTCACCACACTGCTCATTTCGCTCTCACTCAATGCCATTTCGTGTTGGTCATCTTCACCACACTGCTCATTTCGCTCTCATCAATGCCATTTCGTGTTGGTCATCTTCACCACACTGCTCATTTCGCTCTCACTCAATCAATGCCATTTCGTGTTGGTCATCTTCACCACACTGCTCATTTCGCTCTCACTCAATCAATGCCATTTCGTGTTGGTCATCTTCACCACACTGCTCATTTCGCTCTCACTCAATCAATGCCATTTCGTGTTGGTCATCTTCACCACACTGCTCATTTCGCTCTCACTCAATCAATGCCATTTCGTGTTGGTCATCTTCACCACACTGCTCATTTCGCTCTCACTCAATCAATGCCATTTCGTGTTGGTCATCTTCACCACACTGCATTTCGCTCTCAATCAATGCCATTTCGTGTTGGTCATCTTCACCACACTGCACATTTCGCTCTCACTCAATGCCATTTCGTGCTGGTCATCTTCACCACACTGCACATTTCGCTCTCACTCAATGCCATTTCGTGTTGGTCATCTTCACCACACTGCTCATTTCGCTCTCACTCAATGCCATTTCGTGTTGGTCATCTTCACCACACTGCTCATTTCGCTCTCACTCAATCAATGCCATTTCGTGTTGGTCATCTTCACCACACTGCTCATTTCGCTCTCACTCTCAATGCCATTTCGTGTTGGTCATCTTCCACACTGCTCATTTCGCTCTCACTCAATCAATGCCATTTCGTGTTGGTCATCTTCACCACACTGCTCATTTCGCTCACTCAATCAATGCCATTTCGTGTTGGTCATCTTCACCACACTGCTCATTTCGCTCTCACTCAATCAATGCCATTTCGTGTTGGTCATCTTCACCACCTGCTCATTTCGCTCTCACTCAATCAATGCCATTTCGTTGGTCATCTTCACCACACTGCTCATTTCGCTCTCACTAATCAATGCCATTTCGTGTTGGTCATCTTCACCACACTGCTCATTTCGCTCTCACTCAATGCCATTTCGTGTTGGTCATCTTCACCACATGCTCATTTCGCTCTCACTCAATGCCATTTCGTGTTGGTCATCTTCACCACACTGCTCATTTCGCTCTCACTCAATGCCATTTCGTGTTGGTCATCTTCACCACACTGCTCATTTCGCTCTCACTCAATGCCATTTCGTGTTGGTCATCTTCACCACACTGCTCATTTCGCTCTCACTCAATCAATGCCATTTCGTGTTGGTCATCTTCACCACACTGCTCATTTCGCTCTCTCATCAATGCCATTTCGTGTTGGTCATCTTCACCACACTGCTCATTTCGCTCTCAACTCAATGCCATTTCGTGTTGGTCATCTTCACCACACTGCTCATTTCGCTCTCATCAATGCCATTTCGTGTTGGTCATCTTCACCACACTGCTCATTTCGCTCTCACTCAATGCCATTTCGGTGGTCATCTTCACCACACTGCTCATTTCGCTCTCACTCAATGCCATTTCGTGTTGGTCATCTTCACCACACTGCTCATTTCGCTCTCACTCAATGCCATTTCGTGTTGGTCATTCACCACACTGCTCATTTCGCTCTCACTCAATGCCATTTCGGTTGGTCATCTTCACCACACTGCTCATTTCGCTCTCACTCAATCAATGCCATTTCGTGTTGGTCATCTTCACCACACTGCTCATTTCGCTCTCACTCAATCAATGCCATTTCGTGTTGGTCATCTTCACCACACTGCTCATTTCGCTCTACTCAATCAATGCCATTTCGTGTTGGTCATCTTCACCACACTGCTCATTTCGCTCTCACTCAATCAATGCCATTTCGTGTTGGTCATCTTCACCACACTGCTCATTTCGCCTCACAATCAATGCCATTTCGTGTTGGTCATCTTCACCACACTGCTCATTTCGCTCTCACTCAATCAATGCCATTTCGTGTTGGTCATCTTCACCACACTGCTCATTTCGCTCTCACTCAATTGCCATTTCGTGTTGGTCATCTTCACCACACTGCTCATTTCGCTCTCACTCAATCAATGCCATTTCGTGTTGGTCATCTTCACCACACTGCTCATTTCGCTCTCACTCAATCAATGCCATTTCGTGTTGGTCATCTTCACCACACTGCTCATTTCGCTCTCACTCAATGCCATTTCGTGTTGGTCATCTTCACACTGCTCATTTCGCTCTCACAATCAATGCCATTTCGTGTTGGTCATCTTCACACTGCTCATTTCGCTCTCACTCAATGCCATTTCGTGTTGGTCATCTTCACCACATGCTCATTTCGCTCTCATCAATGCCATTTCGTGTTGGTCATCTTCACCACACTGCTCATTTCGCTCTCACAATCAATGCCATTTCGTGTTGGTCATCTTCACCACACTGCTCATTTCGCTCTCACTCAATCAATGCCATTTCGTGTTGGTCATCTTCACCACACTGCTCATTTCGCTCTCACTCAATCAATGCCATTTCGTTTTGGTCATCTTCACCACACTGCTCATTTCGCTCTCACTCAATCAATGCCATTTCGTGTTGGTCATCTTCACCACACTGCTCATTTCGCTCTCATCAATGCCATTTCGTGTTGGTCATCTTCACCACACTGCTCATTTCGCTCTCACTCAATCAATGCCATTTCGTGTTGGTCATCTTCACCACGCTGCTCATTTCGCTCTCAATCAATGCCATTTCGTGTTGGTCATCTTCACCACACTGCTCATTTCGCTCTCACTCAATCAATGCCATTTCGTGTTGGTCATCTTCACCACACTGCTCATTTCGCTCTCACTCAATCAATGCCATTTCGTGTTGGTCATCTTCACCACACTGCTCATTTCGCTCTCACTCCAATGCCATTTCGTGTTGGTCATCTTCACCACACTGCTCATTTCGCTTCTCATCAATGCCATTTCGTGTTGGTCATCTTCACCACACTGCTCATTTCGCTCTCACTCAATGCCATTTCGTGTTGGTCATCTTCACCACACTGCTCATTTCGCTCTCATCAATGCCATTTCGTGTTGGTCATCTTCACCACATGCTCATTTCGCTCTCACAATCAATGCCATTTCGTGTTGGTCATCTTCACCACACTGCTCATTTCGCTCTCACTCAATCAATGCCATTTCGTGTTGGTCATCTTCACCACACTGCTCATTTCGCTCTCACTCAATCAATGCCATTTCGTGTTGGTCATCTTCACCACACTGCTCATTTCGCTCTCAACTCAATGCCATTTCGTGTTGGTCATCTTCACCACACTGCTCATTTCGCTCTCACTCAATGCCATTTCGTGTGGTCATCTTCACCACACTGCTCATTTCGCTCTCACTCATCAATGCCATTTCGTGTTGGTCATCTTCACCACACTGCTCATTTCGCTCTCACTCAATCAATGCCATTTCGTGTTGGTCATCTTCACACACTGCTCATTTCGCTCTCACTCAATGCCATTTCGTGTTGGTCATCTTCACCACACTGCTCATTTCGCTCTCACTCAATCAATGCCATTTCGTGTTGGTCATCTTCACCACACTGCTCATTTCGCTCTCACTCATCAATGCCATTTCGTGTTGGTCATCTTCACACATGCTCATTTCGCTCTCATCAATGCCATTTCGTGTTGGTCATCTTCACCACACTGCTCATTTCGCTCTCACTCAATGCCATTTCGTGTTGGTCATCTTCACCACACTGCTCATTTCGCTCTCACTCAATGCCATTTCGTGTTGGTCATCTTCACCACACTGCTCATTTCGCTCTCACTCAATGCCATTTCGTGTTGGTCATCTTCACCACACTGCTCATTTCGCTCTCACTAATCAATGCCATTTCGTGTTGGTCATCTTCACCACACTGCTCATTTCGCTCTCAATCAATGCCATTTCGTGTTGGTCATCTTCACCACACTGCTCATTTCGCTCTCACTCAATGCCATTTCGTGTTGGTCATCTTCACCACACTGCTCATTTCGCTCTCACTCAATGCCATTTCGTGTTGGTCATCTTCACCACACTGCTCATTTCGCTCTCACTCAATCAATGCCATTTCGTGTTGGTCATCTTCACCACACTGCTCATTTCGCTCTCATCAATGCCATTTCGTGTTGGTCATCTTCACCACACTGCTCATTTCGCTCTCATCATCAATGCCATTTCGTGTTGGTCATCTTCACCACACTGCTCATTTCGCTCTCACTCATCAATGCCATTTCGTGTTGGTCATCTTCACCACACTGCTCATTTCGCTCTCACTCAATGCCATTTCGTGTTGGTCATCTTCACCACACTGCTCATTTCGCTCTCACTCAATCAATGCCATTTCGTGTTGGTCATCTTCACCACACTGCTCATTTCGCTCTCACTCAATTAATGCCATTTCGTGTTGGTCATCTTCACCACACTGCTCATTTCGCTCTCAATCAATGCCATTTCGTGTTGGTCATCTTCACCACACTGCTCATTTCGCTCTCACTCAATCAATGCCATTTCGTGTTGGTCATCTTCACCACACTGCTCATTTCGCTCTCATCAATGCCATTTCGTGTTGGTCATCTTCACCACACTGCTCATTTCGCTCTCATCAATGCCATTTCGTGTTGGTCATCTTCACCACACTGCTCATTTCGCTCTCACTCAATCAATGCCATTTCGTGTTGGTCATCTTCACCACACTGCTCATTTCGCTCTCACAATCAATGCCATTTCGTGTTGGTCATCTTCACCACACTGCTCATTTCGCTCTCACTCAATCAATGCCATTTCGTGTTGGTCATCTTCACCACACTGCTCATTTCGCTCTCACTCAATCAATGCCATTTCGTGTTGGTCATCTTCACCACACTGCTCATTTCGCTCTCACTCAATCAATGCCATTTCGTGTTGGTCATCTTCACCACACTGCTCATTTCGTCACTCACTCAATGCCATTTCGTGTGGTTCATTCACCACACTGCTCATTTCGCTCTCACTCCAATGCCATTTCGTGTTGGTCATCTTCACCACACTGCTCATTTCGCTCACTCAATCAATGCCATTTCGTGTTGGTCATCTTCACCACACTGCTCATTTCGCTCTCATCAATGCCATTTCGTGTTGGTCATCTTCACCACACTGCTCATTTCGCTCTCAATCAATGCCATTTCGTGTTGGTCATCTTCACCACACTGCTCATTTCGCTCTCACTCAATCAATGCCATTTCGTGTTGGTCATCTTCACCACACTGCTCATTTCGCTCTCACTCAATGCCATTTCGTGTTGGTCATCTTCACCACACTGCTCATTTCGCTCTCACTCAATCAATGCCATTTCGTGTTGGTCATCTTCACCACACTGCTCATTTCGCTCTCACAATCAATGCCATTTCGTGTTGGTCATCTTCACCACACTGCTCATTTCGCTCTCAATCAATGCCATTTCGTGTTGGTCATCTTCACCACACTGCTCATTTCGCTCTCACTCAATCAATGCCATTTCGTGTTGGTCATCTTCACCACACTGCTCATTTCGCTCTCACTCAATCAATGCCATTTCGTGTTGGTCATCTTCACCACACTGCTCATTTCGCTCTCACTCAATGCCATTTCGTGTTGGTCATCTTCACCACATTGCTCATTTCGCTCTCACTCAATCAATGCCATTTCGTGTTGGTCATCTTCACCACACTGCTCATTTCGCTCTCACTCAATCAATGCCATTTCGTGTTGGTCATCTTCACCACACTGCTCATTTCGCTCTCACTCAATCAATGCCATTTCGTGTTGGTCATCTTCACCACACTGCTCATTTCGCTCTCACTCAATCAATGCCATTTCGTGTTGGTCATCTTCACCACACTGCTCATTTCGCTCTCACTCAATCAATGCCATTTCGTGTTGGTCATCTTCACCACACTGCTCATTTCGCTCTCACTCAATCAATGCCATTTCGTGTTGGTCATCTTCACCACACTGCTCATTTCGCTCTCATCAATGCCATTTCGTGTTGGTCATCTTCACCACACTGCTCATTTCGCTCTCACAATCAATGCCATTTCGTGTTGGTCATCTTCACCACACTGCTCATTTCGCTTCTCAATTGCCATTTCGTGTTGGTCATCTTCACCACACTGCTCATTCGCTCACACTCAATGCCATTTCGTGTTGGTCATCTTCACCACACTGCTCATTTCGCTCACTCAATGCCATTTCGTGTTGGATCTTCACCACACTGCTCATTTCGCTCACACTCAATGCCATTTCGTGTTGGTCATCTTCACCACACTGCTCATTTCGCTCTCACTCAATGCCATTTCGTGTTGGTCATCTTCACACTGCTCATTTCGCTCACACATCAATGCCATTTCGTGTTGGTCATCTTCACCACACTGCTCATTTCGCTCTCACTCATCAATGCCATTTCGTGTTGGTCATCTTCACCACACTGCTCATTTCGCTCTCACTCAATCAATGCCATTTCGTGTTGGTCATCTTCACACTGCTCATTTCGCTCTCACTCAATCAATGCCATTTCGTGTTGGTCATCTTCACCACACTGCTCATTTCGCTCTCACTCAATCAATGCCATTTCGTGTTGGTCATCTTCACCACACTGCTCATTTCGCTCTCACTCAATGCCATTTCGTGTTGGTCATCTTCACCACACTGCTCATTTCGCTCTCAATCAATGCCATTTCGTGTTGGTCATCTTCACCACACTGCTCATTTCGCTCTCACTCAATGCCATTTCGTGTTGGTCATCTTCACCACACTGCTCATTTCGCTCTCATCAATGCCATTTCGTGTTGGTCATCTTCACACACTGCTCATTTCGCTCACACTCAATGCCATTTCGTGTTGGTCATCTTCACACTGCTCATTTCGCTCTCACTCAATGCCATTTCGTGTTGGTCATCTTCACCACACTGCTCATTTCGCTCTCACTCAATCAATGCCATTTCGTGTTGGTCATCTTCACCACACTGCTCATTTCGCTCTCACTCAATCAATGCCATTTCGTGTTGGTCATCTTCACCACACTGCTCATTTCGCTCTCACTCAATCAATGCCATTTCGTGTTGGTCATCTTCACCACACTGCTCATTTCGCTCTCACTCAATCAATGCCATTTCGTGTTGGTCATCTTCACCACACTGCTCATTTCGCTCTCACTCAATCAATGCCATTTCGTGTTGGTCATCTTCACCACACTGCTCATTTCGCTCTCACTCAATGCCATTTCGTGTTGGTCATCTTCACCACACTGCTCATTTCGCTCTCACTCAATCAATGCCATTTCGTGTTGGTCATCTTCACCACACTGCTCATTTCGCTCTCACTCAATGCCATTTCGTGTTGGTCATCTTCACCACACTGCTCATTTCGCTCACTCAATGCCATTTCGTGTTGGTCATCTTCACCACACTGCTCATTTCGCTCTCACTCAATGCCATTTCGTGTTGGTCATCTTCACCACACTGCTCATTTCCCTCTCACTCAATGCCATTTCGTGTTGGTCATCTTCACCACACTGCTCATTTCGCTCTCACTCATCAATGCCATTTCGTGTTGGTCATCTTCACCACACTGCTCATTTCGCTCTCACTCAATCAATGCCATTTCGTGTTGGTCATCTTCACCACACTGCTCATTTCGCTCTCACTCAATCAATGCCATTTCGTGTTGGTCATCTTCACCACACTGCTCATTTCGCTCTCACTCAATGCCATTTCGTGTTGGTCATCTTCACCACACTGCTCATTTCGCTCTCACTCAATGCCATTTCGTGTTGGTCATCTTCACCACACTGCTCATTTCGCTCTCATCAATGCCATTTCGTGTTGGTCATCTTCACCACACTGCTCATTTCGCTCTCACTCAATCAATGCCATTTCGTGTTGGTCATCTTCACCACACTGCTCATTTCGCTCTCACTCAATCAATGCCATTTCGTGTTGGTCATCTTCACCACACTGCTCATTTCGCTCTCACTCAATGCCATTTCGTGTTGGTCATCTTCACCACACTGCTCATTTCGCTCTCATCAATGCCATTTCGTGTTGGTCATCTTCACCACACTGCTCATTTCGCTCTCACTCAATGCCATTTCGTGTTGGTCATCTTCACCACACTGCTCATTTCGCTCTCACTCAATCAATGCCATTTCGTGTTGGTCATCTTCACCACACTGCTCATTTCGCTCTCATCAATGCCATTTCGTGTTGGTCATCTTCACCACACTGCTCATTTCGCTCTCACATCAATGCCATTTCGTGTTGGTCATCTTCACCACACTGCTCATTTCGCTCTCACTCATCAATGCCATTTCGTGTTGGTCATCTTCACCACACTGCTCATTTCGCTCTCACTCAATGCCATTTCGTGTTGGTCATCTTCACCACACTGCTCATTTCGCTCTCACTAATCAATGCCATTTCGTGTTGGTCATCTTCACCACACTGCTCATTTCGCTCTCACTCAATCAATGCCATTTCGTGTTGGTCATCTTCACCACACTGCTCATTTCGCTCTCACTCAATCAATGCCATTTCGTGTTGGTCATCTTCACCACACTGCTCATTTCGCTCTCACTCAATCAATGCCATTTCGTGTTGGTCATCTTCACCACACTGCTCATTTCGCTCTCACTCAATCAATGCCATTTCGTGTTGGTCATCTTCACCACACTGCTCATTTCGCTCTCACTCAATCAATGCCATTTCGTGTTGGTCATCTTCACCACACTGCTCATTTCGCTCTCACTCAATGCCATTTCGTGTTGGTCATCTTCACCACACTGCTCATTTCGCTCTCACTCAATGCCATTTCGTGTTGGTCATCTTCACCACACTGCTCATTTCGCTCTCATCAATGCCATTTCGTGTTGGTCATCTTCACCACACTGCTCATTTCGCTCTCACTCAATGCCATTTCGTGTTGGTCATCTTCACCACACTGCTCATTTCGCTCTCACTCAATGCCATTTCGTGTTGGTCATCTTCACCACACTGCTCATTTCGCTCTCAATCAATGCCATTTCGTGTTGGTCATCTTCACCACACTGCTCATTTCGCTCACTCAATCAATGCCATTTCGTGTTGGTCATCTTCACCACTGCTCATTTCGCTCTCACTCAATGCCATTTCGTGTTGGTCATCTTCACCACACTGCTCATTTCGCTCTCACTCAATCAATGCCATTTCGTGTTGGTCATCTTCACCACTGCTCATTTCGCTCTCAATCAATGCCATTTCGTGTTGGTCATCTTCACCACACTGCTCATTTCGCTCTCACTCAATCAATGCCATTTCGTGTTGGTCATCTTCACCACACTGCTCATTTCGCTCTCACTCAATCAATGCCATTTCGTGTTGGTCATCTTCACCACACTGCTCATTTCGCTCTCACTCAATGCCATTTCGTGTTGGTCATCTTCACCACACTGCTCATTTCGCTCTCACTCAATGCCATTTCGTGTTGGTCATCTTCACCACACTGCTCATTTCGCTCTCACTCAATGCCATTTCGTGTTGGTCATCTTCACCACACTGCTCATTTCGCTCTCACTCATCAATGCCATTTCGTGTTGGTCATCTTCACCACACTGCTCATTTCGCTCTCACAATCAATGCCATTTCGTGTTGGTCATCTTCACCACACTGCTCATTTCGCTCTCACAATCAATGCCATTTCGTGTTGGTCATCTTCACCACACTGCTCATTTCGCTCTCACTCAATGCCATTTCGTGTTGGTCATCTTCACACTGCTCATTTCGCTCTCACTCAATGCCATTTCGTGTTGGTCATCTTCACCACACTGCTCATTTCGCTCTCACACATCAATGCCATTTCGTGTTGGTCATCTTCACCACACTGCTCATTTCGCTCTCACTCAATGCCATTTCGTGTTGGTCATCTTCACCACACTGCTCATTTCGCTCTCACTCAATCAATGCCATTTCGTGTTGGTCATCTTCACCACACTGCTCATTTCGCTCTCACTCAATCAATGCCATTTCGTGTTGGTCATCTTCACCACACTGCTCATTTCGCTCTCACTCAATGCCATTTCGTGTTGGTCATCTTCACCACACTGCTCATTTCGCTCTCACTCAATCAATGCCATTTCGTGTTGGTCATCTTCACCACACTGCTCATTTCGCTCTCACTCAATCAATGCCATTTCGTGTTGGTCATCTTCACCACACTGCTCATTTCGCTCACTCAATCAATGCCATTTCGTGTTGGTCATCTTCACCACACTGCTCATTTCGCTCTCACTCAATCAATGCCATTTCGTGTTGGTCATCTTCACCACACTGCTCATTTCGCTCTCACTCAATCAATGCCATTTCGTGTTGGTCATCTTCACCACACTGCTCATTTCGCTCTCACTCAATCAATGCCATTTCGTGTTGGTCATCTTCACCACACTGCTCATTTCGCTCTCACTCAATCAATGCCATTTCGTGTTGGTCATCTTCACCACACTGCTCATTTCGCTCTCACTCAATCAATGCCATTTCGTGTTGGTCATCTTCACCACACTGCTCATTTCGCTCTCACTCAATCAATGCCATTTCGTGTTGGTCATCTTCACCACACTGCTCATTTCGCTCTCACTCAATCAATGCCATTTCGTGTTGGTCATCTTCACCACACTGCTCATTTCGCTCTCACTCAATCAATGCCATTTCGTGTTGGTCATCTTCACCACACTGCTCATTTCGCTCTCACTCAATCAATGCCATTTCGTGTTGGTCATCTTCACCACACTGCTCATTTCGCTCTCACTCAATGCCATTTCGTGTTGGTCATCTTCACCACACTGCTCATTTCGCTCTCACTCAATGCCATTTCGTGTTGGTCATCTTCACCACACTGCTCATTTCGCTCATCATCAATGCCATTTCGTGTTGGTCATCTTCACCACACTGCTCATTTCGCTCTCACTCAATGCCATTTCGTGTTGGTCATCTTCACCACACTGCTCATTTCGCTCTCACTCAATCAATGCCATTTCGTGTTGGTCATCTTCACCACACTGCTCATTTCGCTCTCACTCAATCAATGCCATTTCGTGTTGGTCATCTTCACCACACTGCTCATTTCGCTCACAATCAATGCCATTTCGTGTTGGTCATCTTCACCACACTGCTCATTTCGCTCTCACTCAATCAATGCCATTTCGTGTTGGTCATCTTCACCACACTGCTCATTTCGCTCTCACTCAATGCCATTTCGTGTTGGTCATCTTCACCACACTGCTCATTTCGCTCTCACTCAATCAATGCCATTTCGTGTTGGTCATCTTCACCACACTGCTCATTTCGCTCTCACTCAATCAATGCCATTTCGTGTTGGTCATCTTCACCACACTGCTCATTTCGCTCTCACTCAATCAATGCCATTTCGTGTTGGTCATCTTCACCACACTGCTCATTTCGCTCTCATCAATGCCATTTCGTGTTGTCATCTTCACACACTGCTCATTTCGCTCTCACTCAATGCCATTTCGTGTTGGTCATCTTCACCACACTGCTCATTTCGCTCTCACTCAATCAATGCCATTTCGTGTTGGTCATCTTCACCACACTGCTCATTTCGCTCTCACAATCAATGCCATTTCGTGTTGGTCATCTTCACCACACTGCTCATTTCGCTCTCACTCAATCAATGCCATTTCGTGTTGGTCATCTTCACCACACTGCTCATTTCGCTCTCACTCAATCAATGCCATTTCGTGTTGGTCATCTTCACCACACTGCTCATTTCGCTCTCACTCAATGCCATTTCGTGTTGGTCATCTTCACCACACTGCTCATTTCGCTCTCACTCAATCAATGCCATTTCGTGTTGGTCATCTTCACCACACTGCTCATTTCGCTCACACTCAATGCCATTTCGTGTTGGTCATCTTCACCACACTGCTCATTTCGCTCTCACTCAATGCCATTTCGTGTTGGTCATCTTCACCACTGCTCATTTCGCTCTCACTCAATCAATGCCATTTCGTGTTGGTCATCTTCACCACACTGCTCATTTCGCTCTCACTCAATGCCATTTCGTGTTGGTCATCTTCACCACACTGCTCATTTCGCTCTCACTCAATGCCATTTCGTGTTGGTCATCTTCACCACACTGCTCATTTCGCTCTCACTCAATCAATGCCATTTCGTGTTGGTCATCTTCACCACACTGCTCATTTCGCTCTCACTCAATCAATGCCATTTCGTGTTGGTCATCTTCACCACACTGCTCATTTCGCTCTCACTCAATCAATGCCATTTCGTGTTGGTCATCTTCACCACACTGCTCATTTCGCTCTCACTCAATCAATGCCATTTCGTGTTGGTCATCTTCACCACTCTGCTCATTTCGCTCTCACTCAATGCCATTTCGTGTTGGTCATCTTCACCACACTGCTCATTTCGCTCTCACTCAATGCCATTTCGTGTTGGTCATCTTCACCACACTGCTCATTTCGCTCTCACTCAATGCCATTTCGTGTTGGTCATCTTCACCACACTGCTCATTTCGCTCTCACTCAATGCCATTTCGTGTTGGTCATCTTCACCACACTGCTCATTTCGCTCTCACTCAATCAATGCCATTTCGTGTTGGTCATCTTCACCACACTGCTCATTTCGCTCACTCAATCAATGCCATTTCGTGTTGGTCATCTTCACCACACTGCTCATTTCGCTCTCACTCAATCAATGCCATTTCGTGTTGGTCATCTTCACCACACTGCTCATTTCGCTCTCACTCAATCAATGCCATTTCGTGTTGGTCATCTTCACCACACTGCTCATTTCGCTCTCACTCAATGCCATTTCGTGTTGGTCATCTTCACCACACTGCTCATTTCGCTCTCACTCAATGCCATTTCGTGTTGGTCATCTTCACCACACTGCTCATTTCGCTCTCACTCAATCAATGCCATTTCGTGTTGGTCATCTTCACCACACTGCTCATTTCGCTCTCACTCAATCAATGCCATTTCGTGTTGGTCATCTTCACCACACTGCTCATTTCGCTCTCACTCAATCAATGCCATTTCGTGTTGGTCATCTTCACCACACTGCTCATTTCGCTCTCACTCAATCAATGCCATTTCGTGTTGGTCATCTTCACCACACTGCTCATTTCGCTCTCACTCAATCAATGCCATTTCGTGTTGGTCATCTTCACCACACTGCTCATTTCGCTCTCACTCAATCAATGCCATTTCGTGTTGGTCATCTTCACCACACTGCTCATTTCGCTCTCACTCAATCAATGCCATTTCGTGTTGGTCATCTTCACCACACTGCTCATTTCGCTCTCACTCAATGCCATTTCGTGTTGGTCATCTTCACCACACTGCTCATTTCGCTCTCACTCAATCAATGCCATTTCGTGTTGGTCATCTTCACCACACTGCTCATTTCGCTCTCACTCAATGCCATTTCGTGTTGGTCATCTTCACCACACTGCTCATTTCGCTCTCACTCAATCAATGCCATTTCGTGTTGGTCATCTTCACCACACTGCTCATTTCGCTCTCACTCAATCAATGCCATTTCGTGTTGGTCATCTTCACCACACTGCTCATTTCGCTCTCACAATCAATGCCATTTCGTGTTGGTCATCTTCACCACACTGCTCATTTCGCTCTCACTCAATCAATGCCATTTCGTGTTGGTCATCTTCACCACACTGCTCATTTCGCTCTCACTCAATCAATGCCATTTCGTGTTGGTCATCTTCACCACACTGCTCATTTCGCTCTCACTCAATCAATGCCATTTCGTGTTGGTCATCTTCACCACACTGCTCATTTCGCTCTCACTCAATCAATGCCATTTCGTGTTGGTCATCTTCACCACACTGCTCATTTCGCTCTCACTCAATGCCATTTCGTGTTGGTCATCTTCACCACACTGCTCATTTCGCTCTCACTCAATGCCATTTCGTGTTGGTCATCTTCACCACACTGCTCATTTCGCTCTCACTCAATGCCATTTCGTGTTGGTCATCTTCACCACACTGCTCATTTCGCTCACTCAATCAATGCCATTTCGTGTTGGTCATCTTCACCACACTGCTCATTTCGCTCTCACTCAATCAATGCCATTTCGTGTTGGTCATCTTCACCACACTGCTCATTTCGCTCTCACTCAATCAATGCCATTTCGTGTTGGTCATCTTCACCACACTGCTCATTTCGCTCTCACTCAATCAATGCCATTTCGTGTTGGTCATCTTCACCACACTGCTCATTTCGCTCTCACTCAATCAATGCCATTTCGTGTTGGTCATCTTCACCACACTGCTCATTTCGCTCTCACTCAATCAATGCCATTTCGTGTTGGTCATCTTCACCACACTGCTCATTTCGCTCTCAATCAATGCCATTTCGTGTTGGTCATCTTCACCACACTGCTCATTTCGCTCTCACTCAATGCCATTTCGTGTTGGTCATCTTCACCACACTGCTCATTTCGCTCTCACTCAATGCCATTTCGTGTTGGTCATCTTCACCACACTGCTCATTTCGCTCTCACTCAATGCCATTTCGTGTTGGTCATCTTCACCACACTCATTTCGCTCTCACTCAATGCCATTTCGTGTTGGTCATCTTCACCACACTGCTCATTTCGCTCTCACTCAATCAATGCCATTTCGTGTTGGTCATCTTCACCACACTGCTCATTTCGCTCTCACTCAATCAATGCCATTTCGTGTTGGTCATCTTCACCACACTGCTCATTTCGCTCTCACTCAATCAATGCCATTTCGTGTTGGTCATCTTCACCACACTGCTCATTTCGCTCTCACTCAATCAATGCCATTTCGTGTTGGTCATCTTCACCACACTGCTCATTTCGCTCTCACTCAATCAATGCCATTTCGTGTTGGTCATCTTCACCACACTGCTCATTTCGCTCTCACTCAATGCCATTTCGTGTTGGTCATCTTCACCACATGCTCATTTCGCTCTCACTCAATGCCATTTCGTGTTGGTCATCTTCACCACACTGCTCATTTCGCTCTCATCAATGCCATTTCGTGTTGGTCATCTTCACCACACTGCTCATTTCGCTCTCACTCAATGCCATTTCGTGTTGGTCATCTTCACCACACTGCTCATTTCGCTCTCACTCAATGCCATTTCGTGTTGGTCATCTTCACCACACTGCTCATTTCGCTCTCACAATCAATGCCATTTCGTGTTGGTCATCTTCACCACACTGCTCATTTCGCTCTCACTCAATCAATGCCATTTCGTGTTGGTCATCTTCACCACACTGCTCATTTCGCTCTCACTCAATGCCATTTCGTGTTGGTCATCTTCACCACACTGCTCATTTCGCTCTCACTCAATCAATGCCATTTCGTGTTGGTCATCTTCACCACACTGCTCATTTCGCTCTCACTCAATGCCATTTCGTGTTGGTCATCTTCACCACACTGCTCATTTCGCTCTCACTCAATGCCATTTCGTGTTGGTCATCTTCACCACACTGCTCATTTCGCTCTCACTCAATGCCATTTCGTGTTGGTCATCTTCACCACACTGCTCATTTCGCTCTCACTCAATCAATGCCATTTCGTGTTGGTCATCTTCACCACACTGCTCATTTCGCTCTCACTCAATGCCATTTCGTGTTGGTCATCTTCACCACACTGCTCATTTCGCTCTCACTCAATGCCATTTCGTGTTGGTCATCTTCACCACACTGCTCATTTCGCTCTCACTCAATCAATGCCATTTCGTGTTGGTCATCTTCACCACACTGCTCATTTCGCTCTCACTCAATCAATGCCATTTCGTGTTGGTCATCTTCACCACACTGCTCATTTCGCTCTCACTCAATGCCATTTCGTGTTGGTCATCTTCACCACACTGCTCATTTCGCTCTCACTCAATCAATGCCATTTCGTGTTGGTCATCTTCACCACACTGCTCATTTCGCTCTCACTCAATCAATGCCATTTCGTGTTGGTCATCTTCACCACACTGCTCATTTCGCTCTCAATCAATGCCATTTCGTGTTGGTCATCTTCACCACACTGCTCATTTCGCTCTCACTCAATCAATGCCATTTCGTGTTGGTCATCTTCACCACACTGCTCATTTCGCTCTCATCAATGCCATTTCGTGTTGGTCATCTTCACCACACTGCTCATTTCGCTCTCACTCAATCAATGCCATTTCGTGTTGGTCATCTTCACCACACTGCTCATTTCGCTCTCACTCAATCAATGCCATTTCGTGTTGGTCATCTTCACCACACTGCTCATTTCGCTCTCACTCAATCAATGCCATTTCGTGTTGGTCATCTTCACCACACTGCTCATTTCGCTCTCACTCAATGCCATTTCGTGTTGGTCATCTTCACCACACTGCTCATTTCGCTCTCACTCAATGCCATTTCGTGTTGGTCATCTTCACCACACTGCTCATTTCGCTCTCACTCAATCAATGCCATTTCGTGTTGGTCATCTTCACACTGCTCATTTCGCTCTCACTCACTCAATGCCATTTCGTGTTGGTCATCTTCACCACACTGCTCATTTCGCTCTCACACAATCAATGCCATTTCGTGTTGGTCATCTTCACCACACTGCTCATTTCGCTCTCACTCAATGCCATTTCGTGTTGGTCATCTTCACCACACTGCTCATTTCGCTCTCACTCAATGCCATTTCGTGTTGGTCATCTTCACCACACTGCTCATTTCGCTCTCACTCAATCAATGCCATTTCGTGTTGGTCATCTTCACCACACTGCTCATTTCGCTCTCACTCAATGCCATTTCGTGTTGGTCATCTTCACCACACTGCTCATTTCGCTCTCACTCAATCAATGCCATTTCGTGTTGGTCATCTTCACCACACTGCTCATTTCGCTCTCACTCAATGCCATTTCGTGTTGGTCATCTTCACCACACTGCTCATTTCGCTCTCACTCTCAATGCCATTTCGTGTTGGTCATCTTCACCACACTGCTCATTTCGCTCTCACTCAATGCCATTTCGTGTTGGTCATCTTCACCACACTGCTCATTTCGCTCTCACTCAATCAATGCCATTTCGTGTTGGTCATCTTCACCACACTGCTCATTTCGCTCTCACTCAATCAATGCCATTTCGTGTTGGTCATCTTCACCACACTGCTCATTTCGCTCTCACTCAATCAATGCCATTTCGTGTTGGTCATCTTCACCACACTGCTCATTTCGCTCTCACTCAATGCCATTTCGTGTTGGTCATCTTCACCACACTGCTCATTTCGCTCTCACTCAATGCCATTTCGTGTTGGTCATCTTCACCACACTGCTCATTTCGCTCTCACTCAATCAATGCCATTTCGTGTTGGTCATCTTCACCACACTGCTCATTTCGCTCTCACTCAATGCCATTTCGTGTTGGTCATCTTCACCACACTGCTCATTTCGCTCTCACTCAATCAATGCCATTTCGTGTTGGTCATCTTCACCACACTGCTCATTTCGCTCTCACTCAATCAATGCCATTTCGTGTTGGTCATCTTCACCACACTGCTCATTTCGCTCTCACTCAATCAATGCCATTTCGTGTTGGTCATCTTCACCACACTGCTCATTTCGCTCTCACTCAATGCCATTTCGTGTTGGTCATCTTCACCACACTGCTCATTTCGCTCTCACTCAATGCCATTTCGTGTTGGTCATCTTCACCACACTGCTCATTTCGCTCTCACTCAATGCCATTTCGTGTTGGTCATCTTCACCACACTGCTCATTTCGCTCTCACTCAATGCCATTTCGTGTTGGTCATCTTCACCACACTGCTCATTTCGCTCTCACTCAATCAATGCCATTTCGTGTTGGTCATCTTCACCACACTGCTCATTTCGCTCTCACTCAATCAATGCCATTTCGTGTTGGTCATCTTCACCACACTGCTCATTTCGCTCTCACTCAATCAATGCCATTTCGTGTTGGTCATCTTCACCACACTGCTCATTTCGCTCTCACTCAATGCCATTTCGTGTTGGTCATCTTCACCACACTGCTCATTTCGCTCTCACTCAATGCCATTTCGTGTTGGTCATCTTCACCACACTGCTCATTTCGCTCTCACTCAATCAATGCCATTTCGTGTTGGTCATCTTCACCACACTGCTCATTTCGCTCTCACTCAATCAATGCCATTTCGTGTTGGTCATCTTCACCACACTGCTCATTTCGCTCTCACTCTCAATGCCATTTCGTGTTGGTCATCTTCACCACACTGCTCATTTCGCTCTCACTCAATCAATGCCATTTCGTGTTGGTCATCTTCACCACACTGCTCATTTCGCTCTCACTCAATCAATGCCATTTCGTGTTGGTCATCTTCACCACACTGCTCATTTCGCTCTCACTCAATGCCATTTCGTGTTGGTCATCTTCACCACACTGCTCATTTCGCTCTCACAATCAATGCCATTTCGTGTTGGTCATCTTCACCACACTGCTCATTTCGCTCTCACTCAATGCCATTTCGTGTTGGTCATCTTCACCACACTGCTCATTTCGCTCTCACTCAATGCCATTTCGTGTTGGTCATCTTCACCACACTGCTCATTTCGCTCTCACTCAATCAATGCCATTTCGTGTTGGTCATCTTCACCACACTGCTCATTTCGCTCTCACTCAATCAATGCCATTTCGTGTTGGTCATCTTCACCACACTGCTCATTTCGCTCTCACTCAATCAATGCCATTTCGTGTTGGTCATCTTCACCACACTGCTCATTTCGCTCTCACTCAATCAATGCCATTTCGTGTTGGTCATCTTCACCACACTGCTCATTTCGCTCTCACTCAATCAATGCCATTTCGTGTTGGTCATCTTCACCACACTGCTCATTTCGCTCTCATCAATGCCATTTCGTGTTGGTCATCTTCACCACACTGCTCATTTCGCTCTCACTCAATGCCATTTCGTGTTGGTCATCTTCACCACACTGCTCATTTCGCTCTCACTCAATGCCATTTCGTGTTGGTCATCTTCACCACACTGCTCATTTCGCTCTCACTCAATCAATGCCATTTCGTGTTGGTCATCTTCACCACACTGCTCATTTCGCTCTCACTCAATGCCATTTCGTGTTGGTCATCTTCACCACACTGCTCATTTCGCTCTCACACAATCAATGCCATTTCGTGTTGGTCATCTTCACCACACTGCTCATTTCGCTCTCACTCAATCAATGCCATTTCGTGTTGGTCATCTTCACCACACTGCTCATTTCGCTCTCACAATCAATGCCATTTCGTGTTGGTCATCTTCACCACACTGCTCATTTCGCTCTCACTCAATCAATGCCATTTCGTGTTGGTCATCTTCACCACACTGCTCATTTCGCTCTCACTCAATCAATGCCATTTCGTGTTGGTCATCTTCACCACACTGCTCATTTCGCTCTCACTCAATGCCATTTCGTGTTGGTCATCTTCACCACACTGCTCATTTCGCTCTCACAATCAATGCCATTTCGTGTTGGTCATCTTCACCACACTGCTCATTTCGCTCTCACTCAATGCCATTTCGTGTTGGTCATCTTCACCACACTGCTCATTTCGCTCTCACTCAATCAATGCCATTTCGTGTTGGTCATCTTCACCACACTGCTCATTTCGCTCTCACTCAATGCCATTTCGTGTTGGTCATCTTCACCACACTGCTCATTTCGCTCTCACTCAATGCCATTTCGTGTTGGTCATCTTCACCACACTGCTCATTTCGCTCTCACTCAATCAATGCCATTTCGTGTTGGTCATCTTCACCACACTGCTCATTTCGCTCTCACTCCATCAATGCCATTTCGTGTTGGTCATCTTCACCACACTGCTCATTTCGCTCTCACTCAATCAATGCCATTTCGTGTTGGTCATCTTCACCACACTGCTCATTTCGCTCTCACTCAATCAATGCCATTTCGTGTTGGTCATCTTCACCACACTGCTCATTTCGCTCTCACTCAATCAATGCCATTTCGTGTTGGTCATCTTCACCACACTGCTCATTTCGCTCTCACTCAATGCCATTTCGTGTTGGTCATCTTCACCACACTGCTCATTTCGCTCTCACTCAATCAATGCCATTTCGTGTTGGTCATCTTCACCACACTGCTCATTTCGCTCTCACTCAATCAATGCCATTTCGTGTTGGTCATCTTCACCACACTGCTCATTTCGCTCTCACTCAATGCCATTTCGTGTTGGTCATCTTCACCACACTGCTCATTTCGCTCTCACTCAATGCCATTTCGTGTTGGTCATCTTCACCACACTGCTCATTTCGCTCTCACTCAATGCCATTTCGTGTTGGTCATCTTCACCACACTGCTCATTTCGCTCTCACTCAATCAATGCCATTTCGTGTTGGTCATCTTCACCACACTGCTCATTTCGCTCTCAACAAATCAATGCCATTTCGTGTTGGTCATCTTCACCACACTGCTCATTTCGCTCTCACTCAATGCCATTTCGTGTTGGTCATCTTCACCACACTGCTCATTTCGCTCTCACTCAATCAATGCCATTTCGTGTTGGTCATCTTCACCACACTGCTCATTTCGCTCTCACTCAATCAATGCCATTTCGTGTTGGTCATCTTCACCACACTGCTCATTTCGCTCTCACTCAATCAATGCCATTTCGTGTTGGTCATCTTCACCACACTGCTCATTTCGCTCTCACTCAATCAATGCCATTTCGTGTTGGTCATCTTCACCACACTGCTCATTTCGCTCTCACTCAATCAATGCCATTTCGTGTTGGTCATCTTCACCACACTGCTCATTTCGCTCTCACTCAATCAATGCCATTTCGTGTTGGTCATCTTCACCACACTGCTCATTTCGCTCTCACTCAATCAATGCCATTTCGTGTTGGTCATCTTCACCACACTGCTCATTTCGCTCTCACTCAATGCCATTTCGTGTTGGTCATCTTCACCACACTGCTCATTTCGCTCTCTCATCAATGCCATTTCGTGTTGGTCATCTTCACCACACTGCTCATTTCGCTCTCACTCAATCAATGCCATTTCGTGTTGGTCATCTTCACCACACTGCTCATTTCGCTCTCACTCAATGCCATTTCGTGTTGGTCATCTTCACCACACTGCTCATTTCGCTCTCACTCAATCAATGCCATTTCGTGTTGGTCATCTTCACCACACTGCTCATTTCGCTCTCACTCAATCAATGCCATTTCGTGTTGGTCATCTTCACCACACTGCTCATTTCGCTCTCACTCAATGCCATTTCGTGTTGGTCATCTTCACCACACTGCTCATTTCGCTCTCACTCAATGCCATTTCGTGTTGGTCATCTTCACCACACTGCTCATTTCGCTCTCACTCAATGCCATTTCGTGTTGGTCATCTTCACCACACTGCTCATTTCGCTCTCATTCAATGCCATTTCGTGTTGGTCATCTTCACCACACTGCTCATTTCGCTCTCACTCAATCAATGCCATTTCGTGTTGGTCATCTTCACCACACTGCTCATTTCGCTCTCACTCAATCAATGCCATTTCGTGTTGGTCATCTTCACCACACTGCTCATTTCGCTCTCACTCAATCAATGCCATTTCGTGTTGGTCATCTTCACCACACTGCTCATTTCGCTCTCACTCAATGCCATTTCGTGTTGGTCATCTTCACCACACTGCTCATTTCGCTCTCACTCAATGCCATTTCGTGTTGGTCATCTTCACCACACTGCTCATTTCGCTCTCACTCAATGCCATTTCGTGTTGGTCATCTTCACCACACTGCTCATTTCGCTCTCACTCAATGCCATTTCGTGTTGGTCATCTTCACCACACTGCTCATTTCGCTCTCTCAATCAATGCCATTTCGTGTTGGTCATCTTCACCACACTGCTCATTTCGCTCTCACACAATCAATGCCATTTCGTGTTGGTCATCTTCACCACACTGCTCATTTCGCTCTCACTCAATCAATGCCATTTCGTGTTGGTCATCTTCACCACACTGCTCATTTCGCTCTCACTCAATGCCATTTCGTGTTGGTCATCTTCACACTGCTCATTTCGCTCTCACTCAATCAATGCCATTTCGTGTTGGTCATCTTCACCACACTGCTCATTTCGCTCTCACTCAATCAATGCCATTTCGTGTTGGTCATCTTCACCACACTGCTCATTTCGCTCTCACTCAATGCCATTTCGTGTTGGTCATCTTCACCACACTGCTCATTTCGCTCTCACTCAATGCCATTTCGTGTTGGTCATCTTCACCACACTGCTCATTTCGCTCTCACTCAATCAATGCCATTTCGTGTTGGTCATCTTCACCACACTGCTCATTTCGCTCTCACTCAATCAATGCCATTTCGTGTTGGTCATCTTCACCACACTGCTCATTTCGCTCTCACTCAATGCCATTTCGTGTTGGTCATCTTCACCACACTGCTCATTTCGCTCTCACTCAATGCCATTTCGTGTTGGTCATCTTCACCACACTGCTCATTTCGCTCTCACAATCAATGCCATTTCGTGTTGGTCATCTTCACCACACTGCTCATTTCGCTCTCACTCAATCAATGCCATTTCGTGTTGGTCATCTTCACCACACTGCTCATTTCGCTCTCACTCATCAATGCCATTTCGTGTTGGTCATCTTCACCACACTGCTCATTTCGCTCTCACTCAATCAATGCCATTTCGTGTTGGTCATCTTCACCACACTGCTCATTTCGCTCTCACTCAATCAATGCCATTTCGTGTTGGTCATCTTCACCACACTGCTCATTTCGCTCTCACTCAATGCCATTTCGTGTTGGTCATCTTCACCACACTGCTCATTTCGCTCTCACTCAATCAATGCCATTTCGTGTTGGTCATCTTCACCACACTGCTCATTTCGCTCTCACTCAATCAATGCCATTTCGTGTTGGTCATCTTCACCACACTGCTCATTTCGCTCACTCAATCAATGCCATTTCGTGTTGGTCATCTTCACCACACTGCTCATTTCGCTCTCATCAATGCCATTTCGTGTTGGTCATCTTCACCACACTGCTCATTTCGCTCTCACTCAATGCCATTTCGTGTTGGTCATCTTCACCACACTGCTCATTTCGCTCTCACTCAATCAATGCCATTTCGTGTTGGTCATCTTCACCACACTGCTCATTTCGCTCTCACTCAATGCCATTTCGTGTGAGTCATCTTCACCACACTGCTCATTTCGCTCTCACTCAATGCCATTTCGTGTTGGTCATCTTCACCACACTGCTCATTTCGCTCTCACTCAATCAATGCCATTTCGTGTTGGTCATCTTCACCACACTGCTCATTTCGCTCTCACTCAATCAATGCCATTTCGTGTTGGTCATCTTCACCACACTGCTCATTTCGCTCTCACTCAATCAATGCCATTTCGTGTTGGTCATCTTCACCACACTGCTCATTTCGCTCTCACTCAATCAATGCCATTTCGTGTTGGTCATCTTCACCACACTGCTCATTTCGCTCTCACTCAATCAATGCCATTTCGTGTTGGTCATCTTCACCACACTGCTCATTTCGCTCTCATTCAATCAATGCCATTTCGTGTTGGTCATCTTCACCACACTGCTCATTTCGCTCTCATCAATGCCATTTCGTGTTGGTCATCTTCACCACACTGCTCATTTCGCTCTCAATCAATGCCATTTCGTGTTGGTCATCTTCACCACACTGCTCATTTCGCTCTCACTCAATCAATGCCATTTCGTGTTGGTCATCTTCACCACACTGCTCATTTCGCTCTCACTCAATGCCATTTCGTGTGGTCATCTTCACCACACTGCTCATTTCGCTCTCACTCAATGCCATTTCGTGTTGGTCATCTTCACCACACTGCTCATTTCGCTCTCACTCAATGCCATTTCGTGTTGGTCATCTTACCACACTGCTCATTTCGCTCTCACTCAATCAATGCCATTTCGTGTTGGTCATCTTCACCACATGCTCATTTCGCTCTCAATCAATGCCATTTCGTGTTGGTCATCTTCACCACACTGTCATTTCGCTCTCACTCAATCATCGTGTGGTCATCTTCACCACACTGCTCATTTCGCTCTCACTCAATGCCATTCGTGTTGGTCATCTTCACCACACTGCTCATTTCGCTCTCTCATCAATGCCATTTCGGTTGGTCATCTTCACCACACTGCTCATTTCGCTCTCAATCAATGCCATTTCGTGTTGGTCATCTTCACCACACTGCTCATTTCGCTCTCACTCAATCAATGCCATTTCGTGTTGGTCATTTCACCACACTGCTCATTTCGCTCTCACTCAATCAATGCCATTTCGTGTTGGTCATCTTCACCACATGCTCATTTCGCTCTCACTCAATCAATGCCATTTCGTGTTGGTCATCTTCACCACACTGCTCATTTCGCTCTCACTCAATGCCATTTCGTGTTGGTCATCACCACACTGCTCATTTCGCTCTCACTCAATGCCAATTCGTGTTGGTCATCTTCACCACACTGCTCATTTCGCTCTCACTCAATCAATGCCATTTCGTGTTGGTCATTTCACCACACTGCTCATTTCGCTCTCACTCAATGCCATTTCGTGTTGGTCATCTTCACACTGCTCATTTCGCTCTCACTCAATGCATTTCGTGTTGGTCATCTTCACCACACTGCTCATTTCGCTCATCAATGCCATTTCGTGTTGGTCATCTTCACCACACTGCTCATTTCGCTCTCACTCAATCAATGCCATTTCGTGTTGGTCATCTTCACCACATGCTCATTTCTCTCACACTCAATGCCATTTCGTGTTGGTCATCTTCCCACACTGCTCATTTCGCTCTCACTCAATGCCATTTCGTGTTGTCATCTTCACCCACTGCTCATTTCGCTCTCACTCAATGCATTTCGTGTTGGTCATCTTCACCACACTGCTCATTTCGCTCTCACTCAATCAATGCCATTTCGTGTTGGTCATCTTCACCACAGCTCATTTCGCTCTCACTCAATGCCATTTCGTGTTGGTCATCTTCACCACACTGCTCATTTCGCTCTCAATCAATGCCATTTCGTGTGGTCATCTTCACCACATGCTCATTTCGCTCTCACTCAATGCATTTCGTGTGGTCATCTTCACCACACTGCTCATTTCGCTCTCACTCAATGCCATTTCGTGTTGGTCATTCACCACATGCTCATTTCGCTCTCACTCATCAATGAATTTGTGTTGGTCATCTTCACCACACTGCTCATTCGCTTCATCAATCAAGCCATTTCGTGTTGGTCATCTTCACCACACTGCTCATTTCGCTCTCACTCAATCAATGCCATTTCGTGTTGGTCATCTTCACCACATGCTCATTTCGCTCTCACTCAATCAATGCCATTTCGTGTTGGTCATCTTCACCACATGCTCATTCGCTCTCACTCAATCAATGCCATTTCGTGTTGGTCATCTTCACAACTGCTCATTCGCTCTCACTCAATGCCATTTCGTGTGGTCATCTTCACACTGCTCATTTCGCTCTCACTCAATGCCATTCGTTGGTCATCTTCACCACTGCTCATTTCGCTCTCACTCAATCAATGCATTTCGTTTGGTCATCTTACACA